>JAQIVZ010002709.1:0-18655 GCA_034700945.1 Arrhopalites spinosus | reverse complement strand
CTCAGCTATCTGCCTGCCAAATTTCAGCCGGAAATAACGAAAAGCCAAAACCCCATGTAATGCCTGCCATGTCCTTTTCCACTCACTTGTTTCATCATTACTCTCTCTCTCTGTTAGATTTAACATGGCAAAACAAAAAAGAGAAAGCTTGGCAACAGATAGAGTTAAACGCGTGGGTGAAGATGATATAAATTTAATAATATAAAAAACTTTGATTTTTTTTAAAAAAAGAGGAAGAGAGGCACAAAGCCAAGAGGAAATAAAGTGAAACTATGCCATTTGACTCATCAACTTAACAAGAGAGAGAGAGGGGGGGGGGAAGAAAAGGGCTTGGAAGCGAAACGGATGGCTATATGCTCGTTTCATAAGTTAGTCGTCCATGAGATTCTCCGACAATAAGTTATCAAACTAAAGAATTTTACTTGTTTCCGCACATTCTACACTCTACCTACTTTATTATCAAATGTCTGGAACTGATTCTCTTTTTCTATCCCATGAACTTTCTATACACAAAGATTCATTTACTGTCCCTCCAAAAAAGTGAGAGAAAGTCTTTTTTTTTGTTTGTAAGAAGGAGTTTGTCGTCAAAAAATTTTTTTATAGGAGAGAAATTCCATATAAGGAAGAAAGCCAAAGTTTATTGTTCTCAGTACGGGAAAAACTTTCACGACTTTATATTAGTTAGTGGCTATTAGGATTGGCAGTGAATTAGTACACACAGTGGAACCAAAATGTCTATTATAATCAGAGAGAGAGAGAGAGAGATAATATAAAAAGTTATAAAAAAGGGCTCATAGATTTAAACTATGGTTATGATATTTAGAGAGAAAGTGAAATTTATTTTATCAAAGAGAAAAATTAAGGGACAAAAACCCACAAAGTCTTTTTTGAGGTTTTTAAAGCTTTTCTCTATTCAAAAAAAAATACTTTCACTTTATACAAGTGGAACTAGTCAATTGATAAAGACAGAAGCTGACTTGACTTTAGCAAATTATTTGTCCACAAATAGACTCAAGTTAAAAAGAAATGAATGGGGAGACGAGAGGGGGGGGGGTATCAATGATACGATTCATTTCACACGAACTTTTGGGGGAGCATCCATACTGATAAAATGTCATTCAAATGTCAACCATACAAAATTTATAGTAAAAAGAAGGGGAGAGGGGGGTAAACTACCTGAGCCGCTGTTTCAACGCCCAACAATTTCTTCAACCAAAGCTTTACCTTTCACCATAACTAATCATCAAGACCTATGAGTGGGGGTGTAAGTACAGAGAGGGAGAGAGAGTTTTAGAGTAGAGACGCATAAAAATACACGGAAAATAACAAGCCCATGTCTTTGTACAAGAGAGAGAGAGAAAGTGGAAGCCAATTCTGTATAATGTCACATTTATACTCCAATTTAACCATAAGTCTTTCCATTAATGTTCACAGACAACCCACCTGATCCTCTACAAGTAGAGGAGGAAATATCTGATTCTCAACTCTTATAGCCTCCTTTTTTAGTTGTATTATTAGTCTATAACTAGAAAATGTTTTTTGTGTGTGTACATTCCACCAAGTGATTTTACAGGGAAAAGTATTTGTACATACGTTGTGGCTCTCTCTCTCTCTCTCTCTTTGTGTATGTACACTGTCGACTGTAGAGTGTGTGGACTTTCCGTTTGCCGGTAGAAAACAAGGAGAAAGTTTTGTAGACAGACAAGATTGCTTGCTTCCTTATTGCTCTACTTACGTAGAGAAAGTGTTGGTGGTGGGTATGTAAGGGGTCTTATATTACCTCATACTTTAAGAAATATTAGATAGCGTGTGGTTGAGTTGGGAACAAGCTTCTTCTTTTTGTAGAGAAGGAGGAGGGGGAGGAGGTATATGTAAGTATGTGGCAATTTATGTGACTCAATGTACAAAATAGAAGAGAGTAAAGGATATTTTTCGCGTCGAGGGAAGGCGAATAAAATGGAGGGAGAGAGGAAACGATTTCAAGTCATGAATAATTTCTTCAAGGGAATGGAATGAATTACAGTGAAATCTGCTAGCCCCCAAGGTTTCACCATTTTCTTTTACCAGAAATGACTTGCTATAGACAAACACACATACAAGAAGCAGAGAGAGAGAGAGAGGGAGAGGAACTTTGTAAATATCCTTGGTAACTTTTTCAATTCACTTGTTCATAGCTGACTTTATAGGTTGAGGAAACTAACTATTTTTTTACACAATCATTCCCCTGCCTCTCTTTTTTCTCATCTTCATCGTGCATCTTAGTCCTCCTCCTCCCTCCCTTGGATACTTAACTATATCAAAGGGAGGAAGTGTTCTTGTATTACCTTTTCTCTTTGTACTCTATGGCTCCAGATTCCCAGGTATCTCTCTCTAGTTGAGGGAGAGACATTAGAGTAAAAAAAAATTTTGTACATAATTGTTACAATTATTCCTCCTATATGGATTCTATTTAGCTCAGGAGATTTCATCTTGTTTGATGTCTTCAAAACTTGTTTCAACTTGTTAGCATGGCAAGCCCACATTAGTTCACATTGTATATACCTCTCTCTCTCTCTCTATTTCTACAAGACCACCAAGTCTTCATGATGAGTCTCTGGAAAGTCTTATACACTATCATGATGAGTTGTTTTTTTAGCCTATAGTGTGGCTCATGGTGAGATGAGAGAGAGAGAGAGAGAGTCTCAACCTGAGTTTTTTTTCTTCCTTTTTTCTGAAGTTTTTTTTTTCTCTCATCGTCTTAAAATATACATTGTGTGGATTTTTGTGGAAGAAAGAATGAGGGAAGGAGAAAGACGAGTATTTTTTATCATGTACGCAGCTGTTTTACTACAAAAGAAAAAAAATAGATAGAGTAGCCCACAAGGCTGAATTAAAGTCATTTCATTTTCCCTGGGTTCATCTCGTTCACTTCCCAAAGAGTTGGCTAATTACAAGAAGTGGAAGCATTTTGGGTGAAACCAAACACTCGGCTTCATCTCTGTCTATAGTATCACCTGATATACATATACGAGAGAGAGAGAGAGAGCAACCATCGGAGGTTTGCCATAATTCGACAATACTCAACTCTCACTTTATCCACTCTTTGCGTCTATTCACGGATGTTCCTTCTATTAATAATATATAGAGGAGTCGACGGGCACGTTTCGTTTTCATCTCTCTCTCTCCACCTCCACCTCTTCGTCTCTGTCTCTCTCCCTTTCTCTTTTCCTTTCCCCTGCCATTCATTGTGTAACCCAAAGTCATTGGCATTGTACAAGAGAGAGAACCACATTGATGTTGTCCACCATGTAGGACATTTTGCCAAAGCAAAACGAGATGAAGGTAATTATTTTTAGTGAGCATTCTGTGGACACACGTAGATTTCCTCTCTCTCTCTCTTTCTCTCTAATATCATTCAATGTGCCATTGGATTTTCACTGGATTGACTTCCACACACCCGCCTCTGCCAACTGCCAATCAACCAATTTGTGACCAGACTGCACGAAACACAATTTTATGCCATTCTTCCCCCAAATCTATTGTCCTATTTTATTTATCTGTAATAATTTATAAATTTCATTTTCTCTTCCTAACTACAAATTTCCCTTCATTTCGTAACAAAATCCACTTTCACAATTTTGACTATATTTTATTATATAAATTCTTTCTTAGGATACGGGGACCGGGTGCCAAAGACGGAGAAAGGGAAAGTTTTGACGGTATTTTTGATGCTGTTTTTTAATAAAAATATAGTGAAATAATATAATATGTATATTTATACATGATAATAAATATGGATGTAGATGTTCTATGCGGTAGTGGGAGTTCCATTGATGTTGTTGTGGTTGTCAAATATTGGTTCATTGATGGCCAATACATTTAAGTTTGTCTATTCACATGCTCGTTGTTCTTCCTCCGAATCAAAGCCTTCAAGGCCCGTCCACAATAATAAATGCGTCACTACGTCCAATTTTCAACCACCTGCCTCTACCCAAGTCAAATATTCTGTCGCATCCAAAACATGTGAGACTTCCCTTGTTCAACACAATCATCATCAACCACAACCACTACCTCTCAAAAATTTAGATCCAGCTACTCAGCGGGTAAACAAAACAAAGTATTTTTTTCCATTTCTTTTATTCTCACAAAAACATGTGACTTGAATTTATTTTCTTTCATATTTTCTCTCCATTCACAATAAAAATCCATTCGTGTACGAGTATAGTATTGTAGTACATGTTCACAATTTTTGACAAAAACAAAAAGTCAAGTTTTGAACAAAAAAAACAAAAGTTGGAGTTGTG
The DNA here is from genome assembly GCA_034700945.1 of Arrhopalites spinosus. Classification (NCBI taxonomy): domain Eukaryota; kingdom Metazoa; phylum Arthropoda; class Collembola; order Symphypleona; family Arrhopalitidae; genus Arrhopalites; species Arrhopalites spinosus. Next base: position 14,372 of record JAQIVZ010002709.1, on the reverse strand, counting down.
AGGCCTCTTATATATGTAGTTTTTTTAAAGAGAAAAGAAATTGATGAAAATGTGTCTCATGTGATAGGTATTGCTGGAGTGTGCCGAGTACAATGTGAATATGTGTGAAGATGTCCGAAGTCGTCAAATTCTTCAACAATTGTACGGTCCTCCCCAAGACATGATACTACGAGACTGTGGAGAAGAAGAGTCGAGTGATGCAGAGAGTGTCATTGATATATCAGGACAAGGGGGGGTTCACCTGAATGAAATGAATTTAAGGGACATTGGAATGGGTGGGTCATTAGGACAAGGGAGTGTAGTTGGAGTGAGTAGTGGACTTTGTGGGACAAGTCGTGAAGGTGGATCAAGGAATCATCAACACTCAACCCCCTCAAAAGTGCCCCTACTCCTTCATGGAGAAAGTGGACCAGATTTAGTTGACATAGATGAAGACATGGACATGATGCATTGTGTAGACTCCAATCCAGACTCCCTGACAGTGACGACTCCTAAAGTGACAAATTCAACAAAGGATCGTGTTCCAATCTCATTGGTGCTTGCGTTTGTAGTGGCCTATTTAATGGTGGGGGCGGTGTGTTTTAATGCTTGGGAGGATTGGAGCTTACTGGATAGTGCATATTTTTGCTTTATAACTTTATCCACTATAGGCCTTGGTGATTTAACTCCCGGAAAATCATTGGAAACTGAACAATCTCATGGCCAACTCATTTTCTGTAGTCTCTTCCTTGTTTGTGGCCTCGCCGTCATTTCAATGAGTCTCAATCTTATGCAACAGCAGGTCATCGATTCTGCCAAAAGACTTGCCTTTCGTTTGGGCATCATTAAGAAGGAGGATGAAGCTTGATATCAACAGACAAAACTTTACAGTCAATATGGATAACTGCAGATATACCATCAATCAATCACAACTAATTTTCTTCTACTCCTCCTCCCCCTCCCCCCTTTCATTCTCTCTCCTCCCGCGTCTCCTTCTTCTCCTCCAACTAATATCCCCTCAGTCACAACAAAAAACTAAATTAAATTCTAATTTTTCCAGCCTTCGCATCCCTACTTGTACAGTTCTATCCCGTATCTGTACAATAAATAAATTTTTTCTCAAAAAAAAAAAATTCTCCACAAAATGTGCATCGACAACCTTATAATTATGTCAAAAGGTAAAGTACGACATTGTCAGAAGAAAATCCTTAACGTAAATTTTACATGGAAATAAATAAATAAATATATATATTATATTAAACTTGTTATATTATATACAAAAAAAAGAAGAAAATTCTCAAAATTGTGTACAGCAAGTCTCTCTCTTACTCTCTCCCATGTGTAATTAATGGGAGATAATGGAGAAGTTGCTTTTGTATCATCTTAAAAATATTTAATGTATCATTTTATTAAAGAAAAAAAAGAGTCGAGTGAAGACTGCAATAAAGTTATATGAAATATGCTGATCATGTTTTTTACACCAAAAATTCTTGTGTACTTGAAACTACAATTTAGAGTGAAATTTGTTGATTACTCGGCAAAAATCTCTTTAATTAAACTCAAGGATTCTCCATTCATTGACTCACTTGACTTGATGCGAGGTTATACATTGTACGTTAGTTGGGGATATTGTACACATAATATTTTATTGGAGAGAGAGAGAGTCGATTGTAATTAGTGCATCATTTGTATAGGGAGAATAGTACATGTGTACATGTAGAGGTTGGCTGAGGCTGAGAAAAACAGTTTGTGGTGCCATTTTCAATAGCAGTCCATTTTGGGTGAGACACACAATGTACAGAGTGGAGGGAAGACGTCATATTTCATGAACCAACCTGTCTTTTGAACTAGGGAGAGATATTCGAGATCATAAACACTTAACATCTGAACACCTACATCATCATCATCCATTTCAAAAAAAAGTTTGGCAGCCTCACTAACATTCAACCATCCGTTCGGTATGTCTCAAACAATTTTTATTTTATTTTTTGCTCAAGGCACAATTATTAATACTATGACTGAACAAGCACCAATAACGACAAAATATATTTCTTTCCTTTTCCTAAATTTTACTATTTTACTTGACACACGATATCTCTCAATAATAATACAAAATTATATTCTAACCCAGTCTAATATAATTCTCCCCTTAATTTCATTTGCTTGTACGGATATATGTACAGACAGTAAAAGCCCCGCTCTCTCTCTCTGACTTTGACTATTTGTCTGTGCATGTGGATGGAACCCAATTTCATTGGTTGCAAATTTTGCAGTTGTTGTTGGACAGAAATGAGATAGTTCTAGTCCATGACATGGAAAAGGTTTCTCTCACAAATTCATTGGCAAGAGCCGGGCCGAGACCCAAAAATTGTTCTGTATTTATTACATAAAGAGAGAGAGAGAGCCACGTGAAATGAAGCTTTGGTTGATCTGATAAATCCAATGGAGAGAGTGTATTTCCTACTATATAAGGGATATAGAGAGAGTTATAACATTAGGAGTATGGAGATGAATCGTAAATCATGGGAGAATCCCTTCATTGTTTACAAGGCAGACGTCTATCTCTCTGTGTGTACATAACAAGGGCATTATACATTTATGTACCATGTACATGTCCTCATCTCTACATGGCTTCCCCATCATCATCTGGACAAAACTTTTTATCAATTGGACAAGCCACAGAGACAAAACAGATGAGAAGTACCAGGTCCCTATTTCACATTCATATTTTTATTATCAAAGGTAAATTCATCTCTCTCTCTCTCTTTTTGCACATGGTCCAGGTCACATTTATTATTATTAGTTTTTTTTACAAAAGCTCATTTTTCCAAATTCAATCATGGAAAGCCATCAAACTTTACAATTTTACATGTAGTCAAGTTCAATTTTACCTTCCTCTTTTTTCATTCTTCCCAATTTTTTTTTAGTATTCATCCGACCTCCTTTTTTAATATGATCATCTCATTTTAAATTGATATTTTATTTAAAAAAAATTTCCACAGCTTCTAATTTTAATCAAAATGAGAAAGGGGCGCGTGGGTGTAAGTACACACAAAGCTGTTGCATGGACTACATCTTCCTGTTTAATATTCTTGAAACGAGATTACTCCATTGAATAGAATTCCTATATTATCGTCCACACTCAACATCTCAAACTATTTCAAGGGAGGCTGTGATTGGGATATTTTCAAGCACAAAAAAATTTCTCTTCTTCTTCTTCATCTCATTCTCAACTAAAAAATGTACAGAAATAATATAAGAAGATTCTCCAACTATATTTATGCAATTTAAACTACATACAAAGAGAGAGAGAGAGAGAGAGAGAGATTTTAAGAAGGAAAAATATTTTCATTTAATTTAATGTCCGTATATCAAATTCAATCAAGAAGATCATCATGTCTATGACGAATGAATATATTTATTATAACAAAAAGGTAAGCCTTTACATTATTCTTAATTAAACCAGACTGGCCTAACCTGCTTCTCCTCCTACCTACACACACTAAACTAAACACACACAAAAAAATTCTCATTTTTTATCATCATATTTTTTCAACCAATACACCTCCGAGAAATTTTTTGATGCTTCTCTCTCTCCCTCTCTCTAAAATTCCTCGAAAATTTTATATATTCGTATGAGTACACACACAAGACTATGGCCAGCTGATTATTCAAAGTACCGTCATGCTCATGTTATTGTATGCAAAAACGATTCATAATAAAATAGAAATGAATAAAAAAAGAAGAGGAAAGAGCGTCAAGGGACAGAGTAGCTGTCATAAAACTTGTAGGTCTAGTGCCATGTTGAGTAGTAGTAGAGAGAGAGAGAGAGAGAGAGATACATGTACATGTTCAAAAAATGTCTTGTGTGAGATAGACCAAAAGAAACTCCACCCAAATGAACCAGAAAAAAAGTTCTTGGCAGTGACATTAACAATGTACATTACACTTGACTATTTAATTCCCATCTAATTCCCTACATTAACCCTTTTATTAACCGTCTTGTCCTCTACTTTTCTACATGAGGGCAAAGTTCACTCTTTAAATTAGTTTTCTACACAATCATAACAATGAGAGAGTCATTATGACCACATTTTGTTATAAAAAATCACATCATTAAATTAAAACAAAAGAAACTTGTGGATTCATCTAATAAATTTCTGAATTCTTTAATTTTAACTGGGTCTTCAAAATTTTGAATTTTTTTTCCTTTTTACAATAAAATTCATGTCCAAAAAATGGAGAACATGCTTTTTTCTAATAATAAAAAGATGAGTAAGTAATGACTATAGTCAACTGCACATGAAGAGAGAGAGAGTGCAAGCTGCTCTTCTTTTTTATGCCTAAAATAAGAAGAATATGTTCAAGATGATGGCAAAAAAGGAGAATCTCCATTCTTGCACTATAGTTATGACACCCTTGAGTCTGTGGACTTGTAAACGTAAATGAAATAACAATTTCGAGTATTTTTTTTTGCAAATCTTGAATTTTTATGAGACTGCGACACATTCAAAAATCTCTCTCTCTCTCTCTCTCTCTCTCAGACTGCACTGCTGCAACTATATACTTCCGTACTTGTTTCCATACAAAACTATTATTTAGGAATAGAGGACACTGGTGAAAAAAAAATTGGAGGGAGAAAATCATTTGTTGAAAATTTCACCAGAACTGACATAACAAGCCCAGACAGAATTGATGTTTACTGGAGACTCAAGAAGCATTAGGACTTGAAGACATCTCCACAAGATGAAGATTCTACAGATCCTCTGGGTATATCACTAAAATGAAAAAGAGATGGTTTATATAGAAAATGGTTGAATTGTCTTTTTGTTCTACGAGAGAGAGAGAGATGGGATGAAAATGTTCATGTGAATAAGAAGGAGCGTACATAAGGGTGAAAAGATTGAATTGAAGAGATTTCCGTCGGCCTATTCTTGGTAGTTGATGTGAGGAGGGGGGGGGGATGGATCTGGAGAAAAATTAGCTGGATCCCAAACAGAGCCCTGGCAATGGTTTAATCAAAAGCTGAACAAGTGTGGTCTCCAGCAGATTTTCTCTTCTATGCCTTTACACTGGTGACTAGACATTCTCTCAAAATAACACACACACAAACTCATCTACATGCACAACACCATAGATGAAAGCACAAAGTCCCTTAATGCGATTTCCTAACCACACCATTCAATTTCTCTTCAATATATCTTCATTTATTTGCCTCCACCAGACAACTCAAAAAAACTACCTTTAAACTCATATCAACTCTGAGGGTCCTCTCTCTATTCAATCCATCTGAGATTCATAAAAAAAATGTTTAAATTTTTTATTTTATGAGACTCATCATCCATTTAATTATTTTTTATTAAGAGTAGTAGCTAGTACTTGCAGTTTATTTATTTAAAAAACCTGTGGAATTATTGTCAAAAATATTTCTATTTTAAAAGTTTCAACTTGCTTAACCAGTAGTGAAATATTTATTTTAAAATTGAGAATTTTGATTTTTTTATGAGTGACACGACAACTTTGAACTTGAATTTTGATGTGTAATACGAATAAATTGTACTGGTAGGGAAAAAAATGTATGCATTTTTTGGGGGGGAAAATATGTAAAAGGTCATGTAATCCCATTGAATGATTTGAGCGACAATAATTGTGTTCGTGTCGGCACCAAACCGTGTAAAAGCTGAGCTGACGTTTGGCGTGGTTGTGCATGCAAGAAAATAATATATTGCCAATCTAAACATGCTTAGATTATAAAATCCCCATACACAGAGGCCCCAATCCTCAACATTTTCAAGTGCCTCCTCTCACAATGCACAAAACTTTATGTACCAAAAGAGAGGCTGAAGCTTATGGTATTGAATGTAGTTGATTCGGCACTTTAATTTTATCTTGAGCGATGACTACACCAAATTTAACGACAGTAGTTTTGGACTCTACCATTTTTTTCTACATGTTTCCAGTCTCCAGAATGAAATTGTATTTAAAGAGAGAGAGAGACGACGTCAGAGTAAATTGATATTGCACAAAATAATTTTAATACAAAATTGAATGCACTTGTAATCAAAATCAAAGATGAGAGTAAGAGTCTGTGTCTAAGGTAATTTACTCCTCACTCAAAAGAAATCAACATTCGATAAGGCTCTCTCAAAAAATACAAACATGATGCATTCTTGGATGATGATGGAACCCACGTTCAATATGTTTTTATAGTCAAAAAAGATTTGAGAGAATCAACAACAAAAAAATACACCCAAGTCTCATATCTGTACTTTGATTGTTTTTTTTTTTGCATTGAGAATATTGAGTACTGTAAAATAACATTTGAGTGGTGCAGACACAAGACATTGGATTGAAATAATGTAAATCAAGTTTGAAATTCAAAAGGTGCAGGGATATTTATAGAGAGAGAGAGAGAATGTAATTTAGAGGAGGGCCACAAATTGAAGAGGGAATGATGGAGATATTAGGCCATAAAAGAGAACCCGGGGAAGAAAGTGAAGAGAGAAGAAAATTATTGACGTCATGGAATCGAATCATCAACCACACCATTATACCCTCACACACAGGTCTCTCTTGGATGAGAAAATTATACAAACAGGAAACGAATCGAGTCAATAATATGACCCTACGATCCGCCTCTATCTCTACCTCGTCCTCTCTCTTCCCCAAAACTAAATCTACACAGAGACTCTCTTTCTCTCTTTGTAATAATGTTAATATCCCATTCTATTCTTGTATTGACTTTATATATTTCACGTCATTCTCAGTTTCTCTCTCTTTATCAGTCCCTCTCTCTCTCTGCCTCATCCATTACAGAAAATAAATATGTACGTCAAGTGTTGAGATTGAGAGAAATGGTGGGCATTTATTTTACCAAAATTTTACATTTGACTAAACTTGTCATCATTGACTTGTAAAAAAAAAGTAGAATAAAATTGGTTTTAGCATAATAAACTGTATACATTACAAAATTTTTAAAGCCTTCATCTTGGAAGCCTCAAGGGGGTGAAGTGAACAGGTGAGATAAAAGGGAGGCGGTAAAGTTGTAGTTTTGTTGGTTGTTGAGAGAAATTCATAAAATATTAGTTATACGTACGAGTAGAGTACAGATATAATCTTGATATTATAAAAATCCTGAGCTACTTCTATAATAGTTCATAATATCATTTGAGAGAGATGTGACTTGGTGTGGGTTGGGATGGGAAAGAAAAATATGTTTCTATTACTCCTCAAGGTGGTCTTTTATGGACTTTTTGTCAGAGAGACAAGAGGATTTGTGCTTTTAAAACTTACAAGACATTTTAGACATTTCATCTCAACAGTGAGATCCTTTTAAAACCTTTTCTTTTTTCTTCAATACCTTGGTATTACATTTGACACTTTGAATATGATAAGCCATCACCATTTCAGGATTTGTCTCCTCAAGGGTCTCTCTCTCATAAAATTATTATAAATGATGTTCTCTTATTTTTTTGAAAATTATTTTGTCTTAATTCAAATCATTTATTGATAATTCCAATCCCCACCAATTAAATATTTTGACGTTGATGTAAGTATAAAAACGCCTGGGGATTTTTTACTTTTTATAAAAATTGCCTAACATTTTTTAATCCTCTAGAATAATTTTAAAAACATTAAATTCTTCATAATTTCATTTACAATATCTGTATTGAGATTTGAGAAGACTTTTTAAATTTATTTTTGTTGGTCAACTCACAATATTTTTTTTTGTTCATCTCTCATCTTGATAATTGGTCTCAAGTCAACTCCTAGTTAGGACTTGACTTATGATTAAGATTTTGTTAATAAATTTTGTGTGTATAATTGTGTCGATTACAAATGAGAAATTAATGGGTCTCTCTATTTTTTTCTCTCTCTCTAGTCTTGTTGTAGATTAATTAGTTTACTGTAGGTTTGAACATTTACCACCTGCCTCGTCTCTCTACATTATTTACTATTACAGTTAATTACTGATCACAAGAGCGGCACAGCTGGAGTATTTTCTTCCCACGATTTTCCTTCTATGACTAATGTTAGAACAAGTCACAAATGACAGTTCAAGAAAATATATAAACATTTGTATGCCTATACTTTCTCAACACTAGTTTAAACTTTTAACAATGATTAAAAATGTTTTGTTGGTTAGAAGAAGAAGAAGAGAAAAAAAATCATTTTAATCCATTGATTGAATCCCTTCATGTCTTCCCCACTCGATGACGATGACTTATCCAATCAAGTCTGTAATTATTCTTCAATTATCTTGTAGATGTTTCCTCCATATTTGAACACCCTCTCTCACCCTCTCTCTTTTTGATGAGATGTGCATGCAATCTTTTCCATTCAGTTTTTTCTACATTGTTCTCATCCTCGTTGAGGGTGTTGAGCTGTAAGTAGGAAGATGAACAAGTGGAAAAAGTTTTTTCAAGGAAGAAGACCCAAACTAGCCTCCTCGATGTAGACAAATATCTTTTCACCATGTCATTTCATTAATATACTTAAAATATACAGAGAGAGTGTCCATGTGTCTGTCATCTAGAACGAGTTCTTTTTTTAATGAGGAACCAACACACATCCGAGTGCAAAAAAGAAAAGATGCAGAAAATGACAGACGTTCTATCTGTACAGTAGTGTACACACAAAAAGATTAATTCCCCGAATTTCTCCAAATAAAGTATCCTTCATACTCGTATTTACCCTTTTTTCATATCTTGCTAATTTAATATTTTAAAAAGAGTCAACACATTTTTTTAAAAAAAATGTCGACATGGACATACCTGCAATAAATTAATGTATAATGAAGATCCAAAAACAATATATTTTAATTTATAAAAATTCTCTCAACATGTTATTTACATTTTGAATATTAATTAATATTCTTTATTGTGAAATTAGATACACTCAAAACATGTTTTGGATTTACATAACAAAGTAATTTATAATTTTTCAACAGCTTAATTGTACTCTGTTTAAAGTCTTGAAGAAAAAAAAAATCTTATCAATTATCTCTTCTCCACATTGATATTAATCTTGAGACAATAACAAGTTTTCTACATTAAAAAAATGGTTTTAATGATATTCCAAAGGAAAGTAATCTGTACATGGGTATTTGTCTACGTTACTTAAGTCAAAATGGATGATCAATATATGTAGTTTGTCATATATGGATTGGAAATTGGTGTGAAATAATATATTAGAGTATGAAATCTCATCAAGATATAAAAACTGCTGCTCTTGCTTTTCTCATCTCTCTACAGTACAGTACAAATCTTAGAGAGAGAGAGGGGGGGCCATATGAGTGTAGAAATGAAAATTTTAAGGGGTGACATCATTACTCAAATGGATGGCTGCTGTGAAATGACAAGAGACATGCCAAAAACCTAAGGAACAGTATCATCCTCAACAAGAAGAAGATGAACAACTCGTCTTCACAATTTCATGTTGTTGGCAAAAAAAAACGTTAAAGACATGTGAGAAAACGGAAACTAACAGAGAGAGAGAGAGACTCAAGCTACCATTTGTATTGATTGCTTTGGTGGACATTGGAAGAGATTATATACTGATGCTTATAACTTTATACGTATAAACTTGCTGTACACTGAATATATCAGAACAAGCGTAGGTGTCAATTTTTAAGGTTCTCTCGACATGTTCAACTTTTTTGTTTGTCAGTTACAGTAAATATACAATATAACATGTAGTCTAGTACATGTACAATGTGCGTAATACAGATACGCCAAAAAGTTGAATCACACAACATCTGACATTAAATGACGGAGAGAGAGAGATTATGGAAATGTACCTCAAGTCTCAAGATTCCATTTTTATATTTTTATAATAAAAAAAGAAAAGAGTCAAAAACTCAAAGAAAATTCCGTGCATCGGAAATCTTCCTTTTTTTTACTTTGTTATTTTACAAATCAATATCAATTTCCAAAAAAGTATAATATATCCTCCTATAGCTTTTTTCCTCTGTAATAATATAAAATTTTCATCTTTTTTTATATTGCTCTCATACGTATCTCTGTATGTACATGTACATATACACCAAAAAATTGTCTGTATTCCACAACATCTCTCCCAAGATTGAGATTCTCCACTGTAGAACTACAAACTAGAAAGTGAATTTATTGTAAATGAGATGATGCATGCAAAAATAACCCTGGGACGATTATTTATGACATGAAAAAAAGGTACAGAGTGTAATTCAATATATTGGCGGATAATGCAAACTAAAAGAGAGAGAGAGAGGGGGGGAAGCCTACACAGGATAGAACAAGTATGATGAGATCACAGAATAATTAATAGAGCTACGAAATACCTAATACGTGCTCACACGAAGGTAAGTAGAAGAACACCTGTAAAGAATCTTCCTATGATTTCCTCCTCGTATTTTCAACATCCAGCTCTCTTCTCTTTTGACTCAGGTGAGTTTCAGTAATTTGTCACTTGGAAAATGAGGAGAACCTCTTATGGTCATAGACTTGACTCTTAATGTTAGTCTTTTTTTTATTTCGCACAAACTCTTTTTTTTTCTACAACACAAACAAGAGTAGGAGCCACAAGCCACATGGTCATGAAAAAAAAAGTTTTGTGGTACTTTGGTAACATCGCAATTTCAAATAAATTAGCTTAGCCTATTCTAACCATTCTATTGTCACACAGCCGTCTCGGACTTATCAATTCATGTCTCACAGAGTGGAGAGTGGTCTGTTCTGTGGGCCGCTTTTTTTTATATTTGTGTAGTCATATATGACTGTGAACAAAGTAGTCAAAAAAAAATTCTACAGTTGGAGATTTTCAACCGAGACTTGGACTCCCCGCCAACTGAATGTCAAGTAGTTGAGAAATCAATACAAAAATCACCCGTCCAATCCTACATGATAAATTTTATTAAAGATCAAATAAAAAAAGATGGACATGCCTTTGAATCGTCCAATTTACCCTAGTAAAAAAATCAAAACTTTTTGTGTGTTATGTCTACACACAACAGAAATTGTTATGTACATAACAAGTAAAATGTAAGGCAAAAAAGAAATAAAAGTTTTTGCTAACTATACACAAAATAGTTGTACATTTTCACAAGAGTTTTTTTTAACTTGTCCCGTTTTTTTTACAATTGGTGCATTCATTATTATTCTCTACAAGTTATATATTTGGAGTCAAATATAAAGGTCAAAGGTTAGATAAAGTATTGCAATTGTGAGACTCAAAAAAATATATCTGTATTTCAACTCGTAACATTTTTTATACAGTCATTTTTATTCTATTCACAGCATGACCATTTTTGAGTGTCAGTTAAGCTAATTGCCTCTACAATAAAAGACAAGTTTGATGGGGTTGATTTTTTTTTAAAAAAATAAATAAATTCTTTTAAAGGTTAGAAATCAACAAAATAAATCTAGCATTATGATACAAGTACTACCATTGAAATTTTCATTTTTCATCTTGTGTTTTATGACATGTGGGTGATGCCAAGAGGTCCAAAAAATCTGAAACATTAGAGAGAGAGAGATACAGTTGCAGGAAGCAGTAGGTGGTAAATTCGCTTTTTTTTACATGTTACGATTTTCTCTCTCAACTTGTAATAAAACACATAAAAAATATTATGTAAAACATGTTAACAACAAGGACGTCACAAGACGGATACAAGAGTCCTCGTTATGCCAAACAACAATTGCAAGGGCCGGGCTTGTTGCAGCTTTTTGATAATTTTTCAATGCAATAGCTAATTCCCCATAATAATACATATCTGTGTACTTGTAGTCAAAATAAAATGAATAATAATTGCATGTGCATAGCGAGAGACAAGAGTGCAAGTAAATAAAAATATGATGATGAATCCTGAATCTCATTTCACAGTTTTTTTATAATAATAATTCCATCCAATTGTTCTTTTGTACCTTACAATTCACACACACTAACATGGTCGTCATATTAAAAGGAGATTTTCTTTTGAGGATGTAAATTGCAAGCGCATTTTTTTTCCTCTGTGTAATTTGTACACATTAAATACATATACGGAGGATACTCTCTTATACTTATAATCTCTACCGTCTTAAAAAGAGACTGGAGGTGTGTGTGTGTGTGATAGAAACCAATGCCAATTCATAAGGGGAATAAAAAAAGGTAAATCTTTTTTTCTCCCCTTTAGTTTTTTCAATGTAACAAAAAGAATTGGCCATAAGCTGTTATGTTAAAAGTACACATCTTATTATCTTATAACAGACCCCCACGTAACAAGTATGAAGCACCTACATATAATATTACGTATTTAGTATGTACATACAGCTATTTAACATGGAGAGAGAGAGAGATATGGAGATTTCTTTAAGCTTTTTTCATTTTGACCCAAGTCAAACTATACACGTAATGTGTGTATAGTTTTTATTTTGCATAGAGTATAAAGATGCAACTTGTAATCATGTGGTGCCATATTAAGGCGATGGACTGAAGAGTCTCTAATTGCCCTTAGGTTACTTCTCCTCTGACTTTTGTTGATCTTTTTTTTGAGATGCAGCCACCGACAAAAATTGCAAAAAGTTGTAGTCAACATTAGCTCAGTGTGTCCACATCTTGTATTTGATACACAACTCAAGGACCCCCTCCCCATCTCTCTCTCTCTCTTCCTTTTTAATAAATACAAGTCAATTGTTTTGTTGGGGATACGAAATTGACAAAACCACGTTTCAAATCTCCATTGCCATTTTTTACAATTAATTTGGTGCCAATTTATTATTATTACTGGTTTTTTTTGCAAAAATAATTTAAACTGTGTCATTAAAAACTAAATAGTGAATTTAAATTGTGATCTCTAATTTCATTTTATTTTTGTGCCAAATATGTGACTGTTTTTTTATTTATTTATTGTAAACATTTCATTTTTGGTGTTTCCACTTTGAAAAGGAGAGACCGGGGCCTTTGGTTCCCTCAAAAATTGAATATTTTTAAAGGTAATAATAATTTTATATTTTTATGTTTTTTTAAAAATGTCCACAAATGAAAGAATTTTTTTACTAGTATGTGGTGTGTTTGCATGGTCATAAGTATGGCATGGGAGAGATTAGGAGTTTAATCTGGATTAAATATAATTGTACAATACAAAAATAGAAAATATACTCGTGTAAATCCTAATGGACACCTGTCACACACGTTCAGCCAACAAATAAACGTCCATTAAAAGTAGTCTAAAGTCTAAAGAAAACAAATCAGAGCAAGAGCATGAGACAACTCATAGTTGAGACACGATTGTGCAATGAAAAAAAAGGTGACGAGTGTATTTTTTTAGACATGTCAGTGTCAGGAGGGACACATGGAATTGACTTAGTAGTATCTCTAAAATTATTCCATGTCTAAAAATGTTTATAAAGAGAGAGAGAGAGGGATAAAAATGTGATACAAGAGAGAGAGAGAGAGAGAAATAATAAAAGGTTATATTGTGACCAAATGTGGATTCATCAGACACACGACACAGTCAAAAAAAATATTGGAGAGACACGAACACAAAAATGACGTTGAAAACTAGAAAGTCAGTTAAGAGAGAGAGACAAGTTGCGAATAGAAATTCAATTGAACTAAATCAATAAATTTTGTCAAGTCATGGGTCTTGAAGGTAAAAAAGGTTTGTATTTTTCTGACTAAGGAGAGAGGGTTCCATATCCCAAAGATCATCTTGATTACAGTAATACCGCCATTTACCTTATTCAGTCACCCCTTCTCCATCCTCATCAACAATTATTATTACAAACCTATGTGTTGACTGTTGAATGGCAAAATGTTCATGTTCATGTGGATCCACACATCCAAGGTTTAATACATTATTTTGTATTATTAACACCACCAACAATTATTATTAACAAACTTTAGCATAACATTGAACACTGGCCCACACAAAGTTTATTTAAATTATTATTCTTTTTTTTAAAAAAAAAATTAAATAAACACATAAAGTATTACCTAAAAAAGTTTATTTTAAAATACTTGAATTTATTTAGTCTACATATTTATCTCTCTACAACTTTTTTTGAGTGTGTAAAAAACCTACGCAATTAATTTAGTTGAAAATGCACAAGTTTAGAAATGCAACCTTTTTAAATAAAGTGCATAGGTAAGATACATAAGAGAAAAATATATACGTTCTCAATGTGTGTACAGAGTGGGTGTTTAGCTAAACAATGAATTTTAATAATAATTCTCCCATATAATGATCACCCCCTTTTAGTCTACACACACAGCCTCTTTTTCATGACAGTGCACCCAACATTTGTCTCTGTCTTTACACAAGCAAAGAAAGGGTGAACTCAGTGTTGTTTGTCCATTTTATCCATCCGGACAAAATGGATGGATGAAATGGACAAAATTGGACAAAATTGAGTCAAGAAATGGACAAAATGGAT
>JAQIVZ010002708.1:0-18686 GCA_034700945.1 Arrhopalites spinosus | reverse complement strand
TCCGCGCGATAACAAGGTACCCCCCGAGATGGGGAATGCTTTTTTTGGGACAAAATGGACTATGTCGACTCTAGTTTCTTTAATTTCTCTGTGGTTGTTACCCCCATTCATTTCATTTTATTTGGAGAGAAAGTTCTGAAGAAAGTTTTTTTTCACCCCAGCTTTCACGTTGGAAAGTAGCTTTCCAGTTACTATGTAGATTTTTTTTTGTTGGGGCGACCCGTAGCTTAGCAACCGGGGACAATTTCGTCTTTAATGGATTACATTCATTCTGTTTCATTTTTATAAAGAAAATAAAGGCATACATTATAATTTTTGGAATAAAAATGGGAAAACATTCAAGACTTGAAGAAGGTCAAGGTAATTTTACAGAGTCTCGAGATAATTACAAAAATCGTGGAAAGTCTAGACAATCTTCATCATCTGGAATTCTTTCTCATCATCAAGGTGAAAAATCAGGGGAAAGGTTGGATGAGTCACAGAGAGGAATCTCAACAAGAGGAAATATGGAGAGAAGTGTACGAAAGTCCAAGATCACTGACCTCCTCAATAGTGTCAAAGAGGATGTCATTCAAATGAAAGAGAATGAAACTCTACCATCCGATGACATTCTCACTGACTCCATTCATCCTGGACACAACTTTCAAAGAAGTTTTACCCGTGTCTCTCCACAAAAATCGAATGGTGGGGGTAGTAATAATGATTCTAATCATTGGAGAAAAGCTGTTCAATTGTCCAGAGTTATTATTCGCCCCTTCCAATCCATCTCAAAAGTCTCTAGAGATTTTAAAGGAAATGAATCTGAAGACGACACTGGAGAAGAAACTAGTCAGAATAAAATGATGGGGCTTTTAAGAACTTTGGACCATTGTTCTTGTATTTCAAGTGGAATTCTTGTCGGATTTCTTGCTATCAATACTGTATGTAAAATAATTTAACATAAATTTTTGTCAAGTTTTTTATAAAAAAAATATTCTAAACATGAGCAGGTTCTATGGATTTATGGACTCACTAAAGTCAGTTACACTGAAAATTTTATTCGATTTTATTACTCTACGACCGTCGTCTTGACTTACACGACATTGATGGGTTATCTAATTAGGTAAAAAATAAAAATTTAATTTAATTGATGGATATTAAATGCATTTCATTCTCTAGAATCTACGTTTCCTGGCAACGGGTCAACGCAATGTTGCTTGTACATATTGCGTCATTCTCATCTGTACTCATCTTCCATTACATTTGCAAGGGGTATGACTTACTAAGACTTGAGTGTAGTACCTATTACAATAATGATGACATGAGAGAGAACATTGGCAATGCCTTCCATTGTCCTGACCATCATCATAATGGAACAACCACAACTATGTCTTCAATAAGTCAACCAGAAATCATTTTCATTCTTATAAGTCGTGCAGTTCAAACATTAGGAGCAATCTTCATTGTTTTCTATTTTCATTTTACACCCTACGTCCAGTCTTATACACCAACTATACCATTACCATGAAAGTTTCATGATGAAACACTAAATATTTTATGTAATACTCTTTCATATTTATGGAAACGGACGTTCTGTCGTTTTTCAATGAAATTAAATTACCTTCAACATAAACTGTTTATAAAGTATATTCTAATGATGATAGATAGCAATTATAATATTTTTATGTTACATAAATACAAAAGTCGAATATTTTATAATTTTCTCTTGGTCTGCGAAATTATTTATTCATAAAATCAGTTCATTAACCAATCAAAAAATAATAATACTCTTTTAAATCATATTTTCCCCTAGTATTATTAAATATATATAAACTCTCCAAGTCTTTTGATCAAAGAAGCAAATAGTATGCTCCAAAAATACAAAAAGATGTGAAAAAAGAAGAGAGATTATTTTGCTTCAAGAAAAAAGACTTGTTGAGACATTATGAAGAAGAAAAAAATATTAAGACGAACGCACTGGTGGGAAAGAACATTGTCAACACATCATAGAAAGGGATTTGCGATCTGTTCCATTCCTTCCGCTGGACAAACTAGAAATACAAGATAGTAAACATGAATAAATGGACTCAAAAATTAAATAATAAATGCAAAGTTAATTAATACGTACTGAGAACGACGGAGGTACCACGACAAACAACAAGTCCTAACTGTCTAGTGTCCTCTGAAAGCTTCATGGGGTCATCGGGATCTAATAATAAATATTTAAAAGTATAAATTTAAACATATTTAAAAGTAGCATGATGCTATTGCTTTGAACATTAATATTTAACGTACCTCGAAGATGCTCAACTGTGTCATCCAATACAAGGTTGAGAAGAGGGTCAAATCCTTTCAAAACACCTGATGCTTCACGTCCACCAGCAAATTTCACCCTGATTTGTTTCTCAAGGTAACGGGTCAAGTCCACGATGGATTCCTTTCTTTTTTTCTGATCTCCGGCCAGACCCCTGTCCGCTCCTTGTGTCGTAGAGGAAGTTGAAGACGCCATGTCAATCCTTTAAATATCAAGAGAAAGATTGATTAAACATGACCCGGGCACATGTACAACAAAGTTTAACTCACCGTTTCAAGCAGAAAGAAATTTAATCACAATTAGCAAAAAAAACGACAAACTTTCCGGCAAAATCAAATTTCCCTCGCTGGATGCATAGATTTTCCCCTTAATGTCTAAATTGACAACAAAGTTACGAGATAGGCAGAACGTGATTAATTAAATTAAAAAGTCAATATTATTAGTAAGTAAGTGACGAATTTGGGGGGTGGAAAAGATACAAGTGATCCCGTCTTTTGTTATTGTTGTATTTTTCTACCAGAAAATATATAGAAAGACATAAAAAGACTAACCCTTTCACATTGTTACTCGACTATTTTACAATCGACATTTAATTGCAAAATGGCTCAGAAATCTAAAGAGTACGATCATTTATTCAAATTGTTAATTATTGGAGATAGTGGTAAGGTTTTCTTATATTCTGTCTATATTTAGAGTTAATGTTTTGATTTTGAGTGATTCACACGACTCGTGTTTCATCATTTAAATACATACTTAAATGGAATCTCTCTTTAAATCTCTTTCAAACTACTGTACATAATTTTATTACTAACAAAGTCATGTTTTTACTCATTTTTTGTGATAGGGGTGGGGAAAAGTGCGCTTTTATTACGGTTTGCTGATAATGTTTTCTCTACAAATTATATAACCACCATCGGAGTGGACTTCAAGATCCGTACGCTGGGCGTTGATGGAGAGAAAGTTAAATTACAGGTAAGAGAGAGAAAGAATTAATGTTAAATAGATACTTAAACAAAGATGATTGACTGACTTTAATATGATCATCCAATGTTTAAACCAATGAATTTAGATTTGGGATACTGCAGGTCAAGAACGATTCCGCACTATAACTTCAACGTAATTAACTAATTTACTCATTCATCAAGTTTTCTCTTTCTCTTGCAACGTTATACAATGAAATTAATGTATTATTATTTGTACTCCTATTCAGGTATTATCGTGGAACTCAGTAAGAAGAATCTTCTAGGAAGATTCATTATTCATGTCAACATTAATATGAAATTTTGTTTTTCAATTTTGTCAATGTAATGATGTTTGACCTTTTCTTTGTTTCAGTGGGGTGATAATTGTCTATGATGTAACAAATGGAGAGTCCTTTGCTAATGTCAAGCGATGGCTTCATGAAATCGAGCAAAACTGCGATGTTGTCAACAAAGGTAAATGTTATGAAAACCATACTAAAACTCACTCTTGGAATATTGTGAATTTTTTTTCTATTATCCAACTGAATTTCTCAATGAATTAGTTTTGGTGGGGAATAAAAATGATGATCCTTCCCGGAAAGTTGTTCGTAAGTCCTTTAATAAGTTTAATATCTGAATTTCAGATTCTGAAATATCAATAGTATACAAGTAATAATAAGTATATATCGGCTGCTTTAGTTATAATTGGTTGTGCATGAAAATCATTTTTTATTTGTTTATTTTTAGTCACGACTGATGCTCAACGATACGCAGATCAAATGTCAATAAAACTATTCGAAACCAGTGCGAAAGATAATATTAATGTAGAAGAAGTGAGTAAAATTATACATACACTCCTTTCTCGGTCTATTTCACATAGGAATTTTTTTCATTGTTATTTTGCATGCACCATTAAATATTTACTTATATATTTTTTTGTATATTGTTTTAGATGTTTATGGCTATCACAGAATTAGTCTTACAGACAAAGAAACAACACCAGCGAGTTGAGGGCAACCAGGACACAGTTCACTTACCCGTAAGTTCCATGTGTTACCTGTAATTGAATTTATACTACATAATCCCTGTGTAGTTTATGTGATTATGACCAAACTTTTCATCAAACGTTCCATTTTTTGTGTGTTTTACAGGGAAGTGGGATGCAGCGGAAGGGAAACAAGAAAAAAAATCAATGTTGTTAATTAATATCAAACTATATATTTGCAGTCTTCCTTCATCATTACCAACCCATAATAATTATTTTTAATTATATACCAAGTCATAAACGCTAAGTTTGAGAACACTCTTTTACAAAACTTTATTATTATATAAAATTTATATATAAGTATAAAATGAAAAAAAAATCCAAACAATAACATCAAGACAACAAATATCCGAAAATCATCTCTCCAAAGATTACTCAGTCGTTCCATTTGTGTGAAACCGAAAAAAAATTTACGCCATTTTTTTATGAATCAATATTGAACTTATCAGTGAAAAAATTATGAATAGACACAATACTTGACTTTGAACTGGTAGACTTTAATATAAATATATATATTTATTATGAGAATGTGTGTACCATGTGACAGTGATACTAACGACGTAGACTCTCGTTAGTTCCACATATTCAGTTATTAATGTAGATTGAATAGACATTTCGCGATTGGTGATGTGGTAGGACTGATATAAATACACATGTGTGTTTGTGACGTCTCATATTCTTCATCACGAACCTGTTTGTGTCTTTGTCAGGATTAAGTTGTTGTTGTTGAGCAATCAGTGTATTAATTTTGAGTTAATTTCAAAATTAAAACGAGTTAATTTTTGTATTTATAAAAACGCAAGTTCTTCCAGCAGCTGCCAACGTCTCGCTTATTATTAATGTCATTTTTAAAATAAATAAAAAAAGTAACTCACAAGGAGATTATACTAATACGACTTGGATCAAGTAAAAGTGGAGGAGAGGAACAAAAGAAAAAGTTGAACCCATGTTATGCTATATATACGAATGCCCGAATGCAACAAAAAAAAGTGGGATCTTCCACCGACACTTCTTCATTGTGGGGGGCCATAGATGTACTCTACAGTGTAGAACTAGTTTTTCATTATTACTTCGAAATTTATTATTATTAAGTCAAAAAAACATTCAGATATACAATACCCCAGATATATATGTATAAGAAGAGTATATATTTACAATTATGTACATGTAAAATCGCTTCACTTTTTTTAAAAAAAGAAGTTGTTTATATAATAGATGACCGGCTTGTTGACCGTTGTTTTTTTTG
The DNA here is from genome assembly GCA_034700945.1 of Arrhopalites spinosus. Lineage (NCBI taxonomy): Eukaryota > Metazoa > Arthropoda > Collembola > Symphypleona > Arrhopalitidae > Arrhopalites > Arrhopalites spinosus. Next base: position 13,140 of record JAQIVZ010002708.1, on the reverse strand, counting down.
TGTCAGGGCCACAGTACAAGTCACATAATATATATTACGTTATATTATAGTATTGGAAACTTTGTGATCCTCTCTGTTTTGTCGTCATTTTTTTTAAGATTATCATGAGAAATAATTTTACTATCTACTCCTAAACCCACGACGACAATTTTTACACAACCAATTTGAATTCGACTTCCTGCACATAATTTTGCACCCCCTTCCCAAACATTCTTGTAATTGCGAGCACGGTTTATACATGCACAAGTGTCGTCTTTCTATAAATGTACAAAGTATAACAATAAACATCATTTAATTTGAATGGTCAATTAATCAAGTTTGTTACAAAGAAAAAAAAAGAGGACAAAAAAAATAAACTTTAAAACACAACAAAACACCTACTTTGATTTCTTGGTCCTTTTTAGCTTCTAAAGCTTTTCTTACTCGAAAACGATTATAAGCTGGATCAACAATTTCTTGTAAAGGATTTGGTTTGGTAGGTTGAGATTTTCTACTATGAATCTTATCCCCGTCACATCCATATAAACAACGATTCACAAATGTTCCATTTGGACTATAGTTTAAAAGTTCCCATGTTGCACACACAGAGTCGTAGAATATCACACAATGTTCATCCGCTGGAGTTGTACACCCTGAATGCTCCCTCAAATCAAGATCATTGTCTTCCCCTCGACCTGCAAAAAAAAATCAAAAACAATCAAATGATAATTCTCTGAGTTTTGAAATATACTTGTCTTATACTTCTATATAGTATCTATCTACATATTATATTTATAAGTTTTTAAATTGACAAAGATTTTTTCAAATAATTTCACTTACCGATGGACAAGGATCCTCCTTCAAATTTAATTTCCTTTTTCGAATTGAGTATTTGTAACGTAACGTATGGTAAAGGAATTTCGACATCACACATCTTGGCCTCCTCTTCCTACATGTGTAAGAAAAGTGATGAGGAGTTGAATTTTTTAAAAATTATTTTAATAAAACTGTTTATTTTTATATTTCTAAAAACAGTAAGAATAAAATAAACAATAATAAAAAAATGTGATTGATTGACTGTACCTCAATGTCATCCATAGTCTCGTCTGTTTCCAATTTTATAGTATCCTCTGGTTCTTGTGATTCTTCTTTAGGGATTAATGAGTTGGATGTGGGTTCACTCTGGTTAAGAGATGAAGAATTTACAATGTCTACAGATGGTTGTTGATTGACTTCCATATCAGAAACAGAACTTCCAATGCTCTCATCACTTCGTAATTCTCGTAGCTTGAGAGCAGCCAATGAACGAATTGCTTTCATATCAAGTCCCTCAAGAAGTTCCTCATCATTAAGATTATGTTTCTCCAATTCCTTCATTACAATTTTAGAATTTTTGGCCTTCAATTCAATCAAACGTTGCTCCAGTGTCTGTCCATTCAAATCAAATCCAAGTCCTTGTGAATTTGATAATGAAGAATCCTTTGATGGTTTTATCTCTGTTGGTTCAAATCCACTATTGAAAGGATAGTCTGCGGAATTTTGTTTTGCTGCTGCTGCTTTAATCGAAGCCAAAATCTGTTCATGGGTCAACATCTCAGCCACATCTAGAAATTGTACAACAATTTAACTCTTGCCACTACAAGAATTATGTCTAGTATGTAAATATTAATAAGTATTAAATGATGATCTTACCAGCCAGTAATTTGAGTTGTGCTCCATCAGATGATGTCTCACATGCATTGACTTCATCCTAATTTGTTCACATGAAAATAAATGATAGTTAAAACTTTTAACTACTTAAAATTATACTGATTATTAAGTCTATTACAAAATACAATAAATTCAGATTTTTTAATCTCCTTTTCTTACTTTATCTTCATCGCCATTGTATATACGTTTGGTAATTTCTTGGACATCAGGCCATTCTAGAGAGTCATCTTCATCACTAGAATTTGAGGTTGAATAACAATTTGCAATTGCCTCTGGAATCTGAAATGTATAAATCATGATAATGAGCAAGGTAAAACAGTAAAAAACAAAACAAATGTGACGTTTATAGGCTTACCTTGACCGTAGCCTTCCCCTTGTACGGGGCTTTGCGACGAAAAAAGTAATTTTTGGCACGCTGGCTTTTCGTTACAAAGTTGAGCGCGGCTTGAATTGGATCAAATGGTTGTGCAGACTTGTCATACAATGCAACACGTTCCGTTAATGATAATGATTTCAATACTTTTTGTTCCAAAATATGTTCCGTATGTAAATGACATCTCCATCTGCCTTGAGGAACACCCGTCAACGGTGGATTGAGACAGTCAAAATGAAAACAAGCCGAACAGGAATCACATCTAATCATAGGTCCCTTCCTACATGATCTGTTGAAACATTTCAAATACATCGAATGAATTAATTCATACATGAATCTCAACATGTCATTAAAACTACACGTATGGTTATGTATATACATGTTTTCAGGAATAATTGACAGTGTAGTATTCTTTTATACAGTACATGTAATATTTTTATTCTTACGTGTCACAAACAAAGCAAACAACACGAGGGCTGGGTACCATTCCATTTTCCATTTCAATTATTTGTTTGCTTGCTTTTGGTTGTCTCTTTATTGTTTGTCTCGTTACAGTTGGTCTTGGAGCTCCTGTCAAATTGTTGTATAAAATGATCCCATTAGTTAGAGTAGTGTGACAAGTGTCACCCTATTGACTCCAATGCTGCAATGTATTACTGACATGTTTTTTATATTTTATGGTCAACGAACCTGGAAATTGTTGTGCTCCATAATTCATCAATTCTTTTGGCAAGAGGTACTGTTCAGGATTCATCTGACGAGCCATGGATACCACTCGTTGGAAGAATTTTTCAACAACATTACCCTCATGACCCAGAATTCTGTCATTTACTTTGAAGTCCACCAAAGATTTTTCACTCGGGACCTCAATTTGTTTAGGTGCAATGACGGGGGGAGGGGGAGGTGCAGCCCTCTTTTTACCTGCTCTACGTGCTGATTTTGAAGATTTACTCCCTGCGCCCAAGTCTTGTCCAGATTCAAGCTATCATATTAAATGATTGAATAATACGATCAAACATTTTTAAAACTAATTCCATATAAAAACAAAAGCATCGTCCTTTGATTAATTGTAAAGCTCATGAACAAACCTGTGCACTGCATCGACGACAACACCAGCCACCATTTGGGATTTGATGCTAAAAATTTTCAAATGTTATTTACTTAACTACACATAGTTGGTAATATTGGTACAATCCATTGCAACGATTTAATTGTGAATGCATTAAAATAAATCATGAATTGAAGAAAAAAGGGTCTTACCAATGGTGGATTGATACAAAATAGGTGAAATGATGCATCACAAGTATCACAACCTAAAAGATAGTGTCACAAAATATAATGGACATGCTTAGCAACGTTACAAGTATGACAAGCTGTTTATCGGTAAATTAAGCACAATAATAACCCAACACTTGTCAAAAATATAAAAACCGTAGTATCGAGACACAATAAGAAAACTATACTTTCGTATAATGACTAATCACTCACAAAGTAGATCTCCAGCTTCACTGCAAAAGTCGCAAGTATCGTGATTGTGACTTCGACCTGGCTTCTTGTAATATGGATGCTTCTGAACTTTTGATTTAGTCGAGTTAGCAGAGTAAGTTCCAGGTGGAAAGGCTATTAATGCTTGGATTTGCTACAAATAAATAATTGTAAATAATTACACAAAAAAATTAACAACACACAATTACTGGTATAACAAACAGAAAGGAATGAACAGGAATAATTACAGATACATTTAAACATGTTTTTTTTGTTACTTACAGGCATCAGTCCTGCCGAATCCCAATTCATTTTTGACAGTTTTTTCGAAAGTAAGTTTGGGGATGAAAAAGTTGACAAAAGGACTTTGAAATTACTCAAATGTTGGCATTTACACACCTTCAAGGAAAGCTTCACACGGAATCAAGTTTACAATTTAATAATCATTACGACTGACTACGAAATTGAATCTAAATCCCTTTCAAAAACAGTTTAGCTTTTTAATTTCAAATCCAGAATGGAGGATAAAAAAATTTGAGTCTCTTTGAAGATACCCTTGGCGCGAGGGGTAACTGGAGAATTGAAGATTTTGGAGTTTTGGACTAGAATTTCTAGAAATGATTTAATGGTCCATTGCCGAATGAGTTGAAATAATAATTGTGATTTATGATAGAGACATACAATGTCGACAATATTTGACTACGATTTATTCATAAATAACAATTTATTCATATTGACTACCCCAGAATCAATTTCATAGTTTTATTGCCTTTCGTTGCTTCAGGTTGAGTAAGGAACTTAAAATTATTAGTAAGTAGGTACAATCTATATTAGGCTTATATTTACTAGTGTCATGTTCAACAATAAATAATTGTACTATTTTAAGGAGAAGTACTAGCAGAGGGACGAGGAATTGGAAGTACTTTCCTGAAAGAATTATCCATGAGATAATCAACAAAATTGTCAATTGGTTTGTAAATAAACGGTATAGTTCCTAAACCAAGGGCCGTCGTTGTCCATTTTTGTATTGGAACTGTTAATTTTGTCCGTTTCAATAAATATAATGAGAGAGCACATACTCTATTAATAGTATAGCCGGGGATAAAAACCTAAAACAAAAATCATTATCAATTATTAAGTACATCTTGCAGCATCTGCTCATTGCATAAAATTGTACAGATTCAAGGTCATGTCAACAAAAATGACTTTTTAACTTACCGAGGCCAAAGTCTGCCAAAGTAAAGTGTCGACAGCAGTTAATACTACAACACAAGTAGGAGATCCTTTACTCTATTAAAAAAACAACAAAAGACATGACAAGACTCGTAGTTAAATCACCGACCGCTTTAAGTAATGTCACATTAACAAACCTTCATTTTTGTGGTTTTGTCGGCCGTATCAGCTAGGCAGTAACCAAAAGCAACAGCATATGAGGCCCTAACTACGTTGACATGCACCATGGACCGAAATGACTCTCCCTAATACGAACGAATCAATTAAATATTCTGATAATGATAGTTTTTGTAGTATAACAAGTTTTGTTTTGGAAAAGAAAATGAAACAAAATTAAAGGACATAAAACTCACCACTTCATTAGCATAACCGAGTAATCGGACAGGAGTATCTCTCCAAATATCTATACTACCCGAGTTCCCTAGACTAGATTCGGAAGACACTAGTTCAGGTTCCATCGTCAATTTGAGTGATGAGACAAAAATGTACACACACTTGAATTGACACTTTACACTCCAAAGGCCACAACAATTCAACTGTCTATAGAGTACATTTGTTAATCAACAACTTAACTTTGTTGCAAATTTAATTAAATTTTGCATCACAATTTTTTTTTTGAATCTGTCACATGTCGCTCTATGCCATAGAGTCCGTGCAATCGAAAAAAACTTTTCTCTTTGTTGTCTCAAATGACGCTTCTAAAGGTCATTTTTATAATCATTAAATTCTACTGTCATGACTTTGACATTTTACACATCAAAAATGAAAGAATGAGAAAAAAATGAATGACCTTTTGTTCAGAATAACAGAAATTTATTGCACATGTAATATTCTAGTAGATAAAAGTATGTCAAGATTTTATTACAAACTTGTTATCTTCTTTTTACACATGAAATTGTTTTTTAATACAAATTACAGTGAATTGGCTCTTTTTCATAGTACTTTGTCTATTTTAAATCAATATTATCATTAGCCAAAGATGATTCCATCTCATAATAATTTTAAAACTCATCTTTTTTCTTGTGTAGAAAACAACAAAATTTGATTTTTCAATAATAAAAGAATTTTATCGATTAGTACACATTTATTTTGTTCCATCTAAACACAATTTAATTTGTCAATATTAATATTATTCTTGCTGGATTTTTTAAATGTATTCAACAACATTGAGGAAAATAACAATCAACTGTCTACAATTTTCATTATGTAAGTAGATATAACACATTTAATGTAATTGTGAAGCTATATTTTTAACCTTTGAGATATATATATATAGTATATATATATTAGTACATTATTACAATAGCTTAGATACTTTTTTCTTTTGTAGACAAAAATAGGCTTTTCATGAAGGATTGAGATTTTTTTTTATTTTTTGCAAAAAAAATAACTATCAAAAAGGAACCCTGCGCCTATACCTACAAACTTATAAGTAAAAAAAAATAAATCTAGAGAACAAAACGTGCGTTGTGTTTATTTTATAAACATGAACATGATTGTACACACAAATAAATTGTACCCATTACCGTTGACATGGATTGATTGACGACGTTTGTAACCAAGATGCGAGCTGTAATTAATATACTTATATGTACATACATAATATAATATGCATGTATTTATTTTGCAATCCTTCAAAATATATGATGAAGCGTCTCAAACGCTCTGAAATATTAAATATATTCAGTACTACTGTACTACTACATAATAGTAAGTACAAAGCGAAATTGTGTAGCTTTTGAAAAAACCTTGATTAAATTTAATAATTTTTGCGATTTTCTAAAAACAACTATTTATAATATATTATATATGTATGTATACGAGTTGAGATCTACTCAATAGACACGAACATGGGCTAGTCTATATACATTAATTTACAGTACAAAGGGTATTAAATAAATACAATTACACATATAATTATTAATTAATAATGTACAACAGAGACAGCATAACAAAAAAAGAGAGTTTGAACAAAAAATAAAAATAATACACACATTACTTAAGTACAGGTAATGTGATATAAGTACATTAGAGGAATGTTAGTACAATTGTTCACAATAAATAATTTAATTTTTTTTCCTTTCGTCTTGTACAATAGAAGAGGGGGGCCTGTGTACAGATACAATTTATAGGATCAATTACATTAGAATTTAATTATATGTAATGATTTGTCCATGTTGAATAACGTCGTGTGTGTCTGTTTGATGACTTAGATTATGATTCGTATATTTAATCGGACTCTTCCTCTTTCTTCAATTTTAGTGACTCCAAAGTTAAAATGATTTTGTGGGGTTTCTTCAATGGATATGTGTATCCATCTCTGTTTTTGTGATACATTTTGTCTCGTACAAATATTCATTGAGAAATAAAAATGTTTTTTTTCTTTTATTTTATCATTAATTATAGTCCCCCATTGTAGGCGTAGTCAGCTTTGTTGTGCATAATTAATTTGTCATCCACAAAGTAGAAGGAGTCGGATCGAGTTTCAAATGCATTTCCAATCATTTCATTTGCTAGTAAAATAAATAGACAAATAAAAATTATATTAATCGAGGATCAAATATTTAAACATCAATAAAAAAAATTTAATTGACTTGGACTTACTCAACTCCTTAGTGAGTGGTGGAAACTCATAAATATGCTCACAAGTATTCCTTGAGTGAGGAATACAAAAGCCAAACTCAAAGTCAAAAGTCTTTAAGAGTCTTTCACGGAAAAAGTGTCGTTCAATCCTACAACAACAAAAAAAAAACATTTTATTTTCAACACCCGACTCCTCCTTCTTTTAAATATTTAATTACTGTTTTAAAATTAATTAAATAGACACAAAGAGAAAAAAAAACTATTTGAAATAAAAATCTTACATTCGGAAATTTTCAACGGGTTTTGATCCCACTGTAAACTCGACACTAAACAAACAAACAAACAAACAAAAATAATTAAAATCCAAAAACTTTTTGTAAAATTAGACAAAAAGTCTCAACTCATTGTCAGTAGCATTTCGTTTCAAATAAAAACAAAAGAAAAGTGAAAAAAAAAGTTTATTTACGTGGCTCCCACAATCTTGAGTCGTAGAAATTGTGGGGTGAACTGGTACCTCACAAAACGTCCGGCATTTGGGTCAACGTCTTCATTATTGTCAAATGCTTCCCCGATATCTATTTCCCGAAAAACAATAAAAAAATAGACACAAAAAATAAATTACATGTTATTTACTTACTATAATATTCTAGCACAATTCTTTATAATCATTTATTTAATATCAGGGCTTTAGTGTTTGGCTGGATATAAATAATTAGACCATTTTTTTAACAAAGAACGTCAACTAAAATATATTGGTAGGGGACAGGTATAAGTGAAAGAGTTGGAATTGTATGGGGGATAATTTCCTTTGATGTACGAGTACAGTACACAAGTCAATGGTTTGATGGAAAATCAATAGAAATATAATCAAATATCTCTCTCTCATATATCGCTTGTCATAATTCCCTTTTACTTCTCCTTGTACCTGAAATGACCATGAATGTGTTCAAATTCATGTATAGACAGTTTTTGTCTTGCAAATGAACCTTCGGTTTGTACATTAAACTGATACATGACATGAAAGTATGGCCATGGACAACTTTTCTCTTTAATTGGCAAGAGAAAGGTGTGGATACTTTCACTCCATGTTTTTATAGGTAGAGTGAGAGTATAAAGTTTTCTCTGAATTAATTTCCTATCTAGTTTAAATAAAGAAATTCAATTGACTTTTATTTTTACCAATTGTAGGTTTTCTTACACAAAAAAGTAGGTTTTCGGGACAATTAAACTTTGATTAATAATTTGGGTGAAAATGAGCTCTTATATGTGTAGAAAATGGGGAACTGTTCCAATAAAAAACTATTTTTATAAAAACTTTTCCTTTTCATCAACCATTATCTTTTTTACTTTTACTTTGTTAAGATATACCGACAAGGTTAGAAATTGAGAAAATTGGAACTTGAGACATTGAGACTTGGGCAATTTTCAAAAAATTGAGGATGAGGTCAAGAAATGCATAAAAAAGTGTCAAAATAATTGAAAAAATTACTAAAGTTTTCACTGTTATTTTTTTTTTACTTACCAGCAGGTTTGGCTATTTCAAAAAGAACCGTATTTGTCTCCATGTCACGTATCTTAAATCGTGTAAAGTCGATCTCGTACACATTGGCTTCCGGTTTGCACAAGTAATCTACACAAAAAAAGAGAAAAAAAGAAAAAAAAACATTATTATTTATTTTATTTTTCAAAAAAACAAGAAGAGAGAAGCATGTCAAATGCACATGGGACAAAAATTGCAGATTCATATTTTATTCATATTGTCACATTTTTTATTGTCAAACGGACCGTCAGCTTTTGGTAATCTCAAAAGACCTCTAAATAAACCGAGAGTACAAGCTACACAGAATGTATAAAAAAATCCAACAACTTGGGACATTTTTTTAGAAAATTTCAGGACAAAAAAAGTCTACAAAATAAAGCCATGACACTCGAATAATTTACAACAAGTTTGAGTACAAAATAAATACCTCACTCAATCTCTCATCATTATAAACAATATTCCCATGAAAATTATTTTACAGACTTTTTTCTTCTCCCTAATTTACGACTCCTTGGACAATTCCATGCGTCCCATGATATTCCACATATTACGCAAAAATTCTCATTTATTTTTCATGTAAACTTGACAATATTCTTGACTACCTTTCTCCATTAAATTTGTAATTTGACTTTGGTGAAATGGATGAAAACATTTTATTGGAAAAAGGCATATTAAATCATGGAACCTTTGATGACATTACAAGTTCCGTCTCCAAGTGACAAATTAAATTTAATGGAGAGGACTATGGATTTTTTAGGTAGTCAAAAAGTGTATAATATGATCACTTATATTTCAAGGTCTTCATTTTCTGTCAGTAAAAATGGCCTTAGTCTTTGTCCTCCTCCTTCCATTAAACATGCACTCAGGCATATCATTTGATACGTAACCACATTATTACTTTTATTAGAGAGACACGAGGAGGGAGGAGGAGTGTCTTTACCTTTACAATGAAGCAAATTATCATTAAAAATTCCAACTCTCTTCCCTCTTTCCTTGCCCATGTTCGCGTGTGCTCCTGACTGAAGTGCATTTATGTAATGTAAAATGTATAACACGTCAACCAAAATGACCTTTACAAATCTGTCATCGTCTCTTTCTATCTCATGAGAGAAAATTTTCAATATTAAACAATGTCATTTTATAACTGTGTCTCTTTCTATGAGAGAAAAAAGACTTTAAAATTTTGTACATTTCCTTCCTTGTCTACCACAAAGACCACGACCACCAAATCAAAGTTTTGGGGGCACACAATTGACAATAGACGCAAATAATTAAAGTCATGGCTGCTTCACTTCAAAAGAACTTTTTTCATTACAAATAGAGTATGTACAATATATTGCATCAAAAAAGATACATAAATTTCATGTCAAAATGATTAAATTCTGGTCTCCAATTTCTTTTGACATGGTGTCTCTTTACTTTGAACAGCCTACAGGACATGAGATGACATTCATCTTGAAAATGTTACAAAACATGGAAAATATTCATAATTACAAACTCTCTGTACATACACTAAATTACAAATTGTGACTTGCAAACAAGGATTAAAAAATGTCATAAATTTGGAGAAAAGGAATTTCCCAAGTCTTTCCTCTTTTGTAAAAGTTCTAATGTTACACAAGTGTTAATAAGGGGATTAAAAATTGCTCCTTTTTCTGTCGACGACAACAATTAATTTTAATTATTTCTTGTCATGGCTCATGCTCATGTTAGAAAAAGTGTAACTCAAACGGTATACGTTTCACATTGTATATAGCGCTATATATGTATGCGCATACAGTACAAAATATTATTAAGCTTGTTTTAACGTGTCTAGAGAACATTTAAAATTAAACAAAAAAAATGAAATTTATTCTAAAAGAAGATGAATACCTTAAAGTGTGTGCTGTAAATTATTTTGCAACGCAATTTTATTTAAAAGAGAAAGGTTAACGAGTACTATAGAGAGCAATCATTTTAGATTGTACAAAATAAAAAACAAAAAACACCTGTGTCACACGAACACTCTCAATTTTCAAGAGATCTTTGACAAACTACAAGACAAAGGTAAACCAAACGTGACTCTCATTTTTCTCTCAAAGGTAAATTAAAAAACAGTTAAAACTTTTTTATTGCATGCAAAAATCAACTTCAAAATAAAAAGAGACTTTAAATAGCTGAGTACACCATTTACCATTACCCACATGATACTTTTTCTGTGTATAAAATACTGAAAATGATGTGAAAGCCGAAATTGAAGGGAGTTTATTTTAATTATTTAATGTGAATTTTGCATGATCTCAGCTACAAGTTCCCTTCATTTTTTTAAAGGGGAGTTATAGTACAAAGTAAGTTATAGTACATGTTCAAACCTTTTTGTACCTGTAAAAATGCAATTAAAATTCTATCTTCTAAGGGAATCAAAGGAACAAGTGGCTCTGATCTACAAAATTGGCCCTTTTTCTGGTCTACCTCTTTGTACTACACTTTTTTATGGCCATGCACTTTTAATCAAAAATAAAAGTTGCAAATCTTACCCCCCCCCCCCTCTCACTTTTTGCACAAGACTAATGAAAAAAATGTGTAAATAAAAGGACAATAATTTGTGTTTGTGAGGACTAGAGAGAGAGAGAAAAAAGAATCGTGATCAAAATTACGAATATATGGAATTTGATGCAAAATAAAATTGTTGGGTAAATTATCTATTTAGTAGCCTAGTACATACATAGTCAAAATTGCAAAAGAAGGACACAATGGGGATGATATTTATGTAACCTCCTTTGTACTTTACCTTTTGTATAAATAGAAAAATATGACAGTCATTTTTGGTGGAGTAAAATAAGAAATTACTTGTCCATGAAAATAATAGTCAACGGGTACATTTTCTGTGTCTTTTGTGAGTCACAAAAAAAATGTATATTACATAATGTGCCAACCTTTTTCTTAGACCGTAGGGTCCTCTTAGCCTATATATAATTAAAGCTGATTCGACTAAAGGTACATACGTACACAATAGAACAAAATGTACCTTGAGCACTTGTTATTATGGATTATGGATAAAATCCCTAGAATTATTAATGTGGCCTATATTTATAACACATGCCTTTTCCACCCCCCCCCCCCCAGAAAAACTAAAAATGGTCCCAATACAAAATAACAAAGTACTCCCTCGTTTAATCTAAAGATAAATAATTTTTTTATTGCATTTTGAGAAAAAGGTGATTGTACATACACATAAAGTAGTTGGATAAGTAGCTATGACGTAATAAAAATATATCCCTAATGCCCTATAATCTCATTTACTTTAGTACACTTATATTTAGTCGAGACAAAAAAAAATACTCGTCCTAAATCTTTCAAGCCCTTTAGTTAAGTAGTGCAAGTTGAATCTTCATTGAAATTCTACGAAAGAAAATAATCAAGTTAATCATCAACATGATCAACATGAATTACGGACAAGGAAGAAGAAGACAAGTGAAGAATAATATGTACATAATGTTATTTGTATGTAAAATACATACAGACGTTTGTATTTTGTAAGGAAGCAAGATAAAAGTGCAAGTCCATGTTCTACCAAGTGAGACAAAATAAGAATAGAAGGAGATAGACAAGAGAGTCAAGATATAAAACTAATTATTACGTAATTGTCTATCTCGATTGTGTACAGACTCTTGTTTATATTATTATTTAAACACTATATACAATTTCCTACTCTCATCGACGACATTGAAAGTCTACATTTTATTCATGGTCATTCATTATTTCCTTTCAAGATCAATTCTCTTTATTCTTTTTCCCCAAAAAATTAATTCCCTGTAAATAAACTAAAGGCAAAACTGTACATTGTAAATGTAGAAAAAAACAACAAATTTTTATACAAATGGCCAAGGAAATGATTTTTAGTCGAGGTATTCACCATAAAGTCCATAAAAAAGGAAAGGTTAAAGAATCTCACAAGATTGTTTTTCTAGTCATTATTTACAAAAAAAAGTATAATAAAATGTAAAACGTGGTTAATATCATTTAAAGAGCAACCAAGTAACCATGTCAAGATCATGCCATTTCCTTTTTAATCCTTTTTTTACATTGGCTCACCTGTTATACCTGTCATACTTTTGTCACCTGATTTATAAAACTTTAGATTGACATTCTTTTGACTCACAAAAATATATAAAATTGTGCAAATAAGGGGACCTTGCCAAATGATGTCACACTTTTTTAGAGTTTTATCCTACCTCATAAAACACCAGTAACGCCA
>JAQIVZ010002707.1:0-18686 GCA_034700945.1 Arrhopalites spinosus | reverse complement strand
GACTTGAACGTCATCAGCGGCCTCTCTCGGAGTCAATTAATTGACGATTATTTCAGTTTTGGAAATCTCGGTAAAAACTGAAACCTTCGTTTCAAATTTTCAGAAAATTAAATGTATTTTTTCAAAGGTCACGTGAGTATCACAAAGGCTTTAGAGCTGACCAAATACCTCACCAATGAGGAAGACCACGTTGTGTGGTACACAGTCATGACCAGTTTAGAGCGCGTACGCGCAATGCTTGCCAAGGATGAGAGTTTCGCTGTAATTTTCTCAAAATTAATTAACATAAATTTTAATGCCATTTTAATTGTAAATTAACTTAGGTTTATATGCTTTCCAAAATGGAACCCATTTTTGAAAAACTTGTAACAGAGTGAACTGACTCACCTAGAGAGGTCACTGGGTCAAAGCTGATTTTTACATCAAAAATAATGGACTGGGCATGTTACCTTGGAAGTAGCCGTTGTCGTGATTTTGCTGTTGTTCAGTTTGAGGATTGGATGAAAGAGGAGGGAAATTTGAATAAATTGTGTGATTCACATTTTTCAAATTTTGAATTAACTGCCATTACTGAAAAAATATCATTTTCATAGTATCCCTCCAGATTTCGCTCCCAGTCTCCTCTGTTCAGCCATAAAAAAGATGGGCCAGCCATGTTACGACTTTTTGCTGGATCAATACGACCGTGCGGACATCTACAGTTTGCACCAACTACGCTTTTTGAATGCTTTATCTTGTGCCGTTGACGTCACACTATCAAAGTACGTAGTTTATGAAAACTGAAAAATTCCGCTAAAAAACTTATTGAACTTTAAAAATAGGTTCATCAATGACAAAATTCTACAATTGAATGGTCCCTGTACCACTCAATGTTTGACAAAAGATGACGCTATAATCGCTTTGAAGCAAGTGGCTCAAAATCCTGACGCCAAAGCCATGTTAATGGAAACAATGGTCCGGAATGTGGAAAAAGTGAAAACCGTTTTGGGTGAATATTCTGCCGCCGTTGTGCCCGTATTAATGAGCAAGTTCTACAACTCGGAGGAGGAGCAGGATGAGGTAATTTACACAATATTTATTTCAAAAATAATCAATGGTGATTCTTTTCAGTTGGCGACATTTGTGGCGCAATTGAAACCAGCATTGCCTAGTCAGGGAGGCATGTTGGATGCAGCTTTGGCTCAAGTGGCGAAAAACATAAAATGGATGAGAGAAATTGGGGACACCATGAAGGCGTGGTTTGAGCAACAGGGGGCCAATTCAAACGCGTGACCTTTTGCAGAGTTTGCCAATTTGACGTCATCAAAATGAAAGTACCAATTATCTGTTTGCAATGTTTTTGTTCGCAAATGATTATAAACGATGTATTTAATAATTATATAGTTAATTGTTAACTTTAGAAATAATTAATTGTAATTTACCATTAAGTTGCTAAAGTCACTTTTTGAGTCTTGTATCCTTATTGTGAATAAAATTAATAAAAGGTGACAAAAGTTTTTAAAAAACTTGTCATTTATTTAGCGAGTATGACGTCATCAAATGGACAAATTCACGTGACTTTGAATGACGTCATATGGAAAACAAGTTTTTCTATTTTTTACGTCTCAAGGTTTTTGTCTTTTTCTCTTCTAAACTTTAATTCAATTTAGTTCAGTTGACTTTGAACCCTTGGACAATTTTTTTGCGTAATTATTTTAAAGGACAAAAGTATTTGACTTCATTTTATTATTTAAATAATTAAATAATTATAATTATAATTTAAATGTAAATTAATGTACATTTTTTATATTTTTTCAGACTTCAAAGTATCCAGAAAACTAGAAAGGAGTTTAAAAAAATGAACAAATTAATTCTTTTGGCTTTTATTGCCATCACCGCCCATCAATTTAATTTAATTGTGGGGAGCCCTCTATCAACAGACGGAGAAACAAGAAAAACGATAATTGTGAGTATGAAAGAAATGCCATCAAAAATATTGACTGGTTTTGAAACTCAAACTTTCGCAACTCGTTTGGAACGATTCAATGCAGAATTTAAAGCTCTTCAAAATTTGGCGGCTACTACACAAAAGGATGCGGTTGAATTTTTAAATATGGAAATAGCAAAAAGTAAACAGAGTCACGTGTCACAAATGTCATGTGACCTTTCTTATAAATCGCTTTGGATAACCAATCAAATTATTGTTAAATGTGCTACTAATGATCTTGCTCGAAAATTAAGATCGTTTTCACAAGTATTGAAAGTTGAAGATGAAATAACTGTGGCTACTATTTCCAAATAATTTTGTTCATGTCAATTTAACTAATTAAATGTACAATTAAAATTATTAAAATTTCATTAAAATTATTAAATTGAATCTCTTTATTCTTATGAAAAAATATAACTCACATTATTTAGTAACATTTAATTTTTAAAACGAAGAACAGGCGGTGTTTGGTATGGTAGAAAACATTACTGCCAATATAATTTAAATAAAAATTATACCCGCCAAATTCAATTTTTTTGAATCAAATGCGTCATTTGTTATTTTTGGCTTGTTTCAAAATTGAAATAATTGGATTAAAAATATCACAAGCGTCGTCTCCTCTCCTTCGTAGTTTTCAATCTTTAATTTACTTAAGTCGGTCAACGTCTTGAGAGTACCAACCCGTTTAAAGTGGATTTGATACCCGCCTAAAATTTAATCATTTTTAGTTCCCGCTTTTCCCTCAAAAATAAATTGTCTTTGCGAACTACCATTGGAATATCGACTATCATCAAAGAAGAATACATTCTCAATAAAAACAATTATTATCATTATGGCCAGTTCCTACTCTGATCTCATGACCTTTACTATTATTTTTCTCTATTTAATACAAAAAGGTCAATGCCCTCAACCACAGCCAACTTACGTCATGCAGAATTCCTTCATTAAAATTAAAAATATATTATCAAATTTCAAGTCCTGTTTCACTTACGTTCGTTCACCCTCACCAGAAACTGAAAATGACCTCCAATTAATTGACCCCGACTCAACTGCAACCGTAACTCCTCTGATCTTCTATACAAAAACACTGACAAGAAGTTTTGAACAGACCGCCGAAAATTCAGCATCAAAAAGAATTATTTCCACAATAAAACATTTGAATTGTTACATAACCCTATTTTTCCCTCCAATAAATGGAATACCCCAAATGGCCCAGGATTTTGCACGGACAAAATCAATTTTATTTGTGGGTCATCACTCTAACCTCATCCGTGACCCTCATTTAATTCTCTTCGTCGTTCCAGGTCATTCCCGCTATTTGATTGACCTATATGTGCAATTCATCAGGGATCAAATTCTCTTGATCCCTGTTTTCATGCCACGTGTCCCTATTTTTGTTATTTTTTACGGTCAGGTCAAACGTCTTTCAACTTGTCCTTTATTAGAAATCCTTGAAGGTTATCATATTTGTCAACCATGCCCTTCATTACTGAATCTCGCCAAGTTTAATTTTCATCATATCAATCAACATTCAGATTACATCAGCAGCCCCAGCGCCATCTTTGAATCACTTTCACAAGTACAGAGATTCTTATTTCAAAATGGTCAAAATTTAATTTGGACACTTGTCAATCAAAGACACGGGGGGCCTGAGCCTGAGCTGTATGAATTCTTTTCGACGGATAAAAATGATCCATTTTTATTGCAGAAAAAAGGGGATAGGTCATTGACCTTTTATATAACCAAATTTATTTTTGCTCCAATGAATCAAACTCTAGCGTACAGTGAGGAAACTACAACATATTATTTTAATTATCCCAACGCCCGAATTCTTGACCTTACAGGGAGCGTCCTTTTGGACGACCAAAAAAATCATCATGAGCGCCAATTCACTGTCGTCATTACAAGCTACACAAAACCGTACAAATTCATTACAACAGATGGCGTCCAAATGGTCCATTCGTCAAGTTTGGGAATTTATGCCCACCCCTTTGAGCCAATCGTATGGCTCCTTCTTGGCCTGTCAATGACCTCAACTGGTCTAGTCTTTATGCTGATAATGATCTACCAAAATGGCCTCGTAAGTACAGAGAGCGCTTTTCAAAATGTTTTCAAAACGATTTACTGGCTCTACAGAATTTTAATGGAACAATGCGACCAGCCCTTCATAAAGGTCAAGGTCAATATTGGCTATTTTGTTTTAATATTTTGGCTATTTATGGGCATAATTTTGACCAATGGCTACCGTGGAATTATAAAATCAGAATACACGGCCCAATTTCCATTTTACTTGACCTGGGAAAAGTTGGGGCAACTACAATTAGGACAAGGTCAATTTTCCATTTATACAGTACAAGTCAATGTGACCTGTCCGGTCCTAAACGAGAGTGTAAATGCTGGACAAAAATGGACCGTTTTTGAGACTCGATTGAATATGGAGTACATCGACCATAATTCGATGACACGTGACATGGCTAATTTCATTGCAGCCAATATAGAATTCTGTGCCGAGGAATGTCGATTAATTTCGAAATCCCCGAAAAAGTCGGAGTGTGCGCATATCCCACGATGTCAGCACATAAAAGAGAATGCAATTATTTTAAGTCGAACTCGAATCACGTGTTCTGAACAATTACCAAAACTAATCGAAAATGAATTGAGTGAATCGAAATCCCTATTAATTGTGATGGAAGATGAATTTGAATATTTTTGGAACAAATTTAAACGGGCAATGAGTAATTTTGATGACGGAAAAAATGGTACAAAAAAAGTTGGTAAGTTTGGACATAATCGAAATATTCGAGATGAATTTGAACAACGGGCAATCATTTATGGTTTTCATGGTGTCAATGGATTTGATCGGATTTATTGGGAAATTGTACCAAATCGAATGAAAATTTTAATGAGTTCTGGTCTCTACCCATTTTGGCAAGATTGGATGGATCGATTTGAGAGTGCGGGGCGTACTATCGAGTGGAAGGAGTTTGTGGATGAAAGTGCTAAACGTTTTGTGCCGTTGAGTTTTCATGGCTCGGATATTCGATTGATTTTTTTTGGGTTAAAAATTCTTTTGGCTTTTTGTGTCGCCATATTTTGTGTAGAACTTACGTTTTCATTTTGTAAACTAACATGGCGGTATGCGTCCATTAATCGAGTGACCAAAATTAGATCGTCTCGTTCAGAGAATTAAATTTGTCATGTGACTTTTAGATGATGAATTAAAATGTGTACTAAAAAATTAATTTCACAATTTAAATTGTAACCAATTTATTTTTTGCCCGCCAATTTCAAATTATTGTCTAGATATTCCATTATATATTTTATAGTCTATTATAAATGATTCAATCAACTTATATTTAATTAACTATCGTTTTTTATTTTATTTTGGGGCAAAATTAAATAAATTAAGCTAGGTAGTTAAGCATCAAGTATAAAGTTAAATGTAAGTGTAGTTAACAATTAAATTAAATAATAATAATTTAAATGTTACAATCCACGGCAAAAGGGCCTTTTAAGGGACGCACGTGGGGATACATTTTGGGATTCGCCATTGAGTTTCAAAACGATTTTGGGCCGGTTCATCTTGGACAAAAAATAAATTAAAGAGGCGTATCCAGTTAATAATCAGCTTGGGCTCCGATGAAGAAACCAATTGAAATGAACAACGAAAAAGTGCGATCTAGAGAATTTTTTGGACTTTCTAAAAAGCTAACTCACAATAATCGCACACCAACCGTTCGAAAATTAAAACTGTTTTAATGAACCCCATTTTTGATCAAAATTCTCAATAAAATTATTGAGCAGTGGTCAAATTCTAGAAAAATGCGGCCAAAAATTTCAAATTTAATTTAATAGAAGTTAAATGTCTCAAGTTCAAAAATTTTGGCCAAAAGTGTCAAAATTAAATAAGGACGAATTTTTCATGAAAAATTCCGATTTTGCTGCCAGAATTTTAGAGTTTGAATTTTCTAGTTAGAAATTCGGAATTTTCATTTAAAATTTCGGATTTTTTCAGTTGGAAATTTTAATTTTTTTTAGTGAAAAATTCCAATTTTTCATGCAGAATTTTTGGTTTTTGACGTTTTCGACGAGAAATTCCGATTTTTCGTTTAGATTTTTGGATTTTTGATTGTTTCAGTGAGATATTCTTGTTTTACGGTCAGCATTTTTTATTTCTAATTTTTTGAACGAGAAATTCGGATTGTTCGGTGTGTGTTTCTGTTTGTTTGCAAAAAATATGATTTGTGAATTAAGAAATTCGGATTTGAGAACTTTCCTTTTGGGAAATTCTAATTTTTCCTTCAGAACCTCGAATTTTTATATTTTCCAATGAGATATTCGAACTAAAGAGTTTTTTATGAAAAGAGTTTAATTTTTAATTTTTTTAAAGTTTTACTGTAGATGAGGTTAATTGTGTGATTGTGTTGGTGGTACAATGTTAAGAAAGGGCCCAAAAGTCACTCCTTATTTTTATAAGAACTTTGTGTAAAATCTATGGAAACTGGGCCCAAACTAATGAATAATTGGATCCCCCTCTTTAGAAACTAATTAATTATTAAAAACTAATTAAAATTATTGTCAATTGTTGGGTAAAGATTTAATAAAAGTAATAATGAGTTTGGTAGCAGCCATCACAGTCCGCTCATTTTTTTCTTCTGATTTTAACTCCGGGTCAACCTCCATCATGTCAAATGACACCACTCGACCTGACCTCGCCAAAAGTTTTAAAAGTTTCTTGGCTTCCTTCATTGTGACTCACAGTGTAGCTCGACACGGCCTCACAAATTGTGAGGCCGTGTCGAGCTACACCAAAAAAATGGCAACAATAATCTCACCGGTCAATGACCCTTTACTCTTTAGTCAACTAGTCATAATACCCGTAGTTCCTGTAGAGGGCGCAATTGAGGGATCAAGTGAGTCAATGTCATAGCTGATGTGAAGAGGCGTCCCTGATGGAAATTTGTCTAACAAAGCTTTCGCGACCTCTTTGACCCCAAGTTTGCGTACATTAGGGACTCCAAATGACAAGACTTTGTAGTCGTGGACAATGTACCTGCATTTAAATTTAATTGTAATTTAACTTTAATTAAATTATTATTTTATTTTCTCTTACTTATGATTGGTCATCACATCTCTGAATCCAACGTAGGCAAGGATATCAATATTGGTTCTAAAATTAAAATTTTAAATTCAAACTTCTCAAGGCTATGACCCTGTGACCATCAAAGGGCATATGACCTCACTTCTTTTGGATGAATTCAAAGCCCTTTCGAGGGGAATCTTGATGAAGTTCTTTGAGAACAAACGAGAGGGGCATGCCATGCAGGTTTCCATCGTCATTTGAGAAGGCCGTGTGGCTATCGTGCGCGTCAATCCAAATCACCCCAAGACCCGTGACATGCAATTGACCCCGCTATCGACCCAATTGATGCGGCATGGTCACCCCCTAATGTCACTACCGTCTCGTTCTTCTGACATGCATCCTTCACTTTATTGTACACCTGCAATGCCAAAAAATGATTTTGAATTTGACCTTGAGAAAAATGAAAGAAATTTTACCGCTTGACTTGACCTGGCCACACCCCGCACATTTTTAAGCCAAGGAAAGGCGTCCACTTTGGCCTTGAGATTCTCTTTTCTTTTATTCACAAATGCGTCCCCATGATCATGAATTTCTATGCCTGTCAATTTTAGGCAAGGTCAATTATTTTCAATGGTCAAAAGTTGGAAATGATTAAATTATACCAGATTTTCTCAGCTTGTCAAGAAAACAGGTCGCTCTCATTGCTCGTGGGCCTTCCACGACTCCAGGGTTGGGCTTTAGTTGTGACATAAATTTTTTTATTGAAAATTCCGTGTCATGACACAAGAACGAAAGACAAAAATAGCAAAAACCAAAAGAGCAAAAGCCAGAAGAGCAAAAAGGACAAAAAATCAAAAATTTTATTTTTATTCCAATTTCATTATACTGTCACTGTAAGACCTTTCAGCTTAGTTTACAGCGACCAATTTTTTTTTCCGTTGATATTTGGTGGACACGTTGCTTGCATAAACGGAAGACTTGACACAAAATTTCAGATTTTTAAAAAATCTGAAACGGGACTTATAGGTATTAACTTAGGATAAAGGGGTACCTTAGAGTCTAGCTGGGGAGAATTCGGTTTTCATCCGAATCATTTGACATTCGGCATAGGTGTTTTTAAGGACATTTTCTAGCTGCCTAAAATCGCAGAAAAAATTAATTCGACTTTGTGTGACCTTCAGGTCGACGCAAAGTTGACTAATATTTCAATGTTTCGGTCAAAAACAAAGGATCAAAATTTTTTTTCTAAGCATCTAGAAAGACGCAAAAAGTGTTTAAAATTGCTTTTTACGTCCATCAAAAACTAATTCTATGGGTCTTGATGTTGTCTGAGTGAAATATTAGATTTGAATCTAGGACAAAAGCCCTTAAACAAATGACCACGGAATAAATCCCACAGTCAAAATTTGAAACTTTTTTTTGTGAAAACAACGAATTCGAATTTTGAACTCTTTACCTTCTGTCTTTAAAATTTTGGCTGTGGCATAGTAGCCTATCTTATTCATATTTCGCTGGCCTTTTTCTTGTCTAAACAACAACAAGAGCCGTAGAAATAGCTTGTGATGGTTTTATAATGAAATTGGCATACAAATAAAATGTTTTGCTCTTTTGTCCCTTCGCTTTTCTCGCTTTCACCATTTTGGGTTGTCTATTCGCAAAATTATGTCAACCTCAAAATGTAAAGATTTTCAAAATTTTGAAATACCTGGCCGTAACTAAACGGCGCTCCCACAATTCCTATTTTCAATTTCGGGGACGTTTTCTGAGACTATGAGAACGAGGATGAGATTAACATTAAATTAAAATTAAAATAATTTATAATAAAATTATAAATCATACTGCAAAAATTGAAGACGTGATGAAAATTAAAACAAAGAATGATTTCATTGTTGAGTTTTTTTTTTATTTTTACAAAAAAATGAAAACTGAGTAGAGAATACTCGATTATCGAAAACGTTAATTTTTTAACAATGAACAAAACCCGCTTGTAACTAAAATTAAAATTAAGATTAACTTTAAATGTTTTGTACACAATATAGGGACGTAAAGGGTGACAAGAGTCTCCGCGTGGTGTCACAAAATGACAACATAATTGCGGGAGAGAAATCAGCTGTTCCTATCCTTTCCCATGTTCTCGCATCTAAGATAATTAAGCACAGTGAACCCAATTAAAATTCTAATTTCAAGAAAATTTAAAAAGTGACTTTACTGTCACGTTCTGTGTATCGTAAATGACCTGAAAACATAATTTCGGGTCATAAAACAAATGTTGACATTTTGCTGTCCTCGTTGTTTGCAACGAGAATTACGGTAGGGTTTTTTGTTCCTGTAGATTTTTTATCTATAGTGAGGAGGCATTTCAAGTCTATAGAATATTATTTACATGAGCAGAAGGAATTCTACAAGTTATTCCAATTTTTAAATATCACTAACTTCCGGTAGAAAAGCCACAATTAATTAATTACAAGGATGCGACAACATGGCAAAGGATAGGAACAGCTGATTTCTCTCCCGCACAAAATGGAGCATGTTCGCGCGATACTAGCAATCCTAGACACCCTTTACGTCCCTATAGGCCCTAACTCAAATAATTTTGTTAACTATGAAACATCAAAGTTTTTTTTACGAATCAAAAATAATTATTATTGTTCATTCATAAAAAAACTATTTTCTACAATCAGTTATTGATTGTAGAAAGTAGTTTACTTCAAGTAGATAAAAAGTTGATTAAATATTACAGTGGCGTACCCAGGTCTGAATTTACGAGAGGTTTTGAGACTAAAAAGTGGATTTTTTTTATCTAGTGTTATTTGTATTTATTTTTTTGAAAATTGGCCACTTTATCTAGTGTCAAATCCAAAAGTTTAAATGCTATGCTGCGTGGAGAGAGGATCCATGTTCCGATGAAAAATTTGCGACATGGGTGATTTAGAAAATTAAAGATGAAGTCATGAAAATTGTTTCAAATAGTTGACCGTCATTTTGCGCGGGCGAATTTTCAAATTACTGACAAATTAGAGAAAGAAAAATATAATTTTGTGAGGAATTTGACTAATATGTTTGGTAACCGTTTTAAAGTTTTTTGAATTTGATTCCATTTAATTTATAACATTCACTCAATTTAAAATTTATATTGGCAGTCCAGTAATTTAAGAAAATGAAGAAATTAAATTAATATTAGTTTGGCAAGTTTGATTGTCTTGAGTAAATTTTGCTGTGAAATTAAATGAATAAGGCATGAAAATTTAATGAAGTGTAATTAAATTTTTTTCAATGCTAGCCATACAATTTTCTCAGACACAGAAAATTTGTGAAATTTTTCATATTCTACAAAAAGCTGGTGAAGATCCCTCCCCATTTTGGACAAAAGGTGGCCGTAGAGCCCAAAACAATTTGATCAAAAATTGGAGAGACCCATTCTCATTCAGGGTTCCTTTTTATTTAAATCCCACCGATAATTCCCGCCATTATCCAACCGCCCAAATGAGAAATGAGAGTGGTGAAAGAGGTACTTTCTAACAGAGTTGATGATGTCATTTAATTAATTAATTGGAGAATCCTTAATTACAATTTATTCAACTGTCGATCAAAATGATTGACGTGTTTTCTTCAAGAGAGAAAACAACGTTATTTAGTAAATAAAATATTATAACGTCATATAATAGAATATACTCATCCCCCAAGACTTGAGGGAACATAAAAAGACTGAAAATTTGTTTATTCTTTACATTTAACGTCGAATTGTCGCAAGTTTCTCCAACTTACTCTCCAATTTGAAGTTCTAAAATGTTGACAACTCAAGAAAATAAATTTAATTTCTTGGCCATTTGTTTCCTTGCACGCTTCAACTTTTTGTGCGTAGATGTGGACGTGGTGAATGGGAAGATTTATGCAAGATCTGTTGGATGGCGCTACTGGCGATGGAGAATTCACCATTTTTGGTTTACTCTCCACACAGCGTACATGACTCTACGGTTAATTCAAGTGGGGCTCAACCCCGGGAAATATTTCAATTTAAATCAATTCTCAATTCACCTTATTGAGTCTGTGGCTTACATAGTTTTCAGTTTCGTGGCTCGTCAGTTGTTCATTGTGGCGCCTCATTTGAACCAAACTATTTTCAACACTTTGTTCACTCCCAATCAAGTGGTAGGTAAATATTGCTCAATATTTTAACGATAAATAATTGTAATTTATTTGACTACAGAACCCAGTCAAGTCTCCTTTGACGGCTAGTCCAATGGCGGAGGCGCAGACGGTCGAAATCATGCGCGCCAATCAAACGAAGAAAAAACTGTTACCGAAAAAGTTGTACCCATTTTTTATGAACAAATGGCGCCGTACCAAAGTCTGTTCAAAACAAATCAAAAATTGTTGTGTTGATTCTTCCGTCATGCTACGAGCGCTCCCTCTATGGAAATTCAATTGGCAAGAACTTTTTGTCGTCGCCCTACCTTCTTTGCTATTTATTGGCTTGTCTTTGTACACCATTGTACTGGCTCTAGACCCGTCTCGATTGCAACTTTTGTACTCTGGCCTTCCCCATCCTCTCCAAAATCACGTGACCTTTTTTCTTCTGTTGGCGGTGGAATTTAATTCGGTTGCACATGGGGTCGCATGGATTTACTTTTCATTGCATTGTCATCTTGTGGTGTTTCTCAAGTGTCACGCGGAATTGAATAATCTCCTCAAGATTTTAAAGTAAAAATTTAAATTTAAATTAAATTAAATGGCTAGACTAATAAAAATGATTTTGATGTCGTAGGGACATTGAGGAGGAAGCTGTCGCCCCTGAAAATTTGTGGCGGGTCATTCAAAAAGGGAAGGAATTGTCGCTCCTCATTTTCCTCTTCAACTGTCAACATTCTTTCATAATTTTCTACTTCAAAATTTTCTTCCTTGTGGGGACAATAATTGGCTTTTCATTCTCCATCAGTGTTTTCCATTTAAATTATTTTGTTGGGTTTTTTAATTTATTTGTTGGCATTGTATGCGCCATGTGCTACTCAATAATTTATATGAAGGCCTTCTCCATTGGGTCCAAGGAGCGTCAGGTCAAGTCTCTAACTGAGAAAGTGGCTGGTGGGTTAGCATTTGTGAGGTACAAAACAGGAGTCAAGAAAATGGTGAGGTCAATTCCAATGGCGGAAATTCGAGTGGGGAGTTTTAATTATTTGGAGAGGACGTCGACATTAATTTTCATTCATTTTAGTGCCCAACAAATTATCAACATTCTTCTCTTCCTTCGATAAAATATTTCATGTAATTAAATGGCACTTTAGGTGTAGTATACAATGTAATGTACTACCTAATATACCGATATTCATCACATTTGATCCATGACTAATTTTTTTTTCTGTAAAGTTTTAAAGGATAATAATTAATTGCTCATGCTAGATCAGTGCTCCGATCGGGACGGGATGGGATTTCGTATGGGGGGGGGGGGATCTATGGGCGAAGATAATAGACTTTATTCCCCTATGAGGCGTGGTTAATGCAAAAATTACAGTCCCGTCCCGGTTCACTCGGGTCGGACCGGGACGGGCGCCCCCGTCCAGGTCCAGGTCTGAATTGTAACGAAAATACAAAGTTTTCATGGTGTTATCATGGAAACGATATAATGTTCACTTGTGATCCGGCCGACACGGGATGGGCCGGTCCAGGTCCCAAAATTTACAAGAATTGTTTTTTGTGAAATAATTTGGCTCTTACTTTTAACTTTTTATTTTTTGTGCAAAATTAAATGTTTACATCATATGCCATAATTTATTATCATATAAATAATTTATTTGTATGCCCACGAAAAAATATAGCCAAAAACAATTCTTGTAAATTTTGGGACCTGGACGGGCCCGTCCCGTGTCGGCCGGATTACAAGTGAACATTATATCGTTTCCATGATAACACCATGAAAACTTTGTATTTTCGTCACAATTCAGACCTGGATCTGGACGGACCCGACCCGAGTGAACCGGGACGGAACTGTAATTTTTATGAGGGGGCTATGGGGGGATATTAGACTAAAAAATCGTAGTCAGACTCGACTCGTTTCGTTTTCGCCGGTTTACGTCTGGAACGAGCGAGATCGAGCCAGAACCGGCGGGATCAACCTCAAACCAGCGGGAACGAGTCAGAACCAGCGGATTCAAGCTGAAGCGTAAATAGTACATTTAAAATAATCCATCGTCTGTTAAGTTACTATGGCCATTGTAGTTCGATTTTAAATTCTCAGTTTAATTTATTTCACATCCGCAAATTGAAACGGAAAACGTCCAAAGCTAAGGCATTGCTTTTCCCGTAGAACAAGGTTTGCTTCAAAGGGACATTCGAAATAATTAATTATGCAATAATTGAAATTATAATATTTTTAACACATGATTATAACTTTATTGAGATAAATCCACGTAGAATTTGTTGTAATTTTTTAATAATTGTTCAAAATAACATTAAAAATAAAAGTAAATACTGGCTTACTGCCAAATAGATCAAAATTCTTAATTAATTACAAAAAGGTGTGATAGTAGTCATATTGGCCAAAATTGCAAATAAATACACATGAAAACATTTTCATCGATGAGTATGTTGCATGCCTACTCCATCAATTAAAAACTAATTATTTGATGAATTATGGTATACAGTGTTGAAATATTTTTAGAACTCTCCAAATCCACTCGTAGCAACTTCACATAGGTTGTGCAAATATTGTAGAAGTTCATCCTCCGAGATTTGTGATGGAACCACCATCTCTGATGAACAAGCATAAACAATAAAATTACCACTGGTAAGTACACTAACTTGAAGCCCAGAGTCAGGTACAAAGTACCGTCCAGTTCAAGCGTTTAAGAGTTTCTTGACAATTTCACCACCTAAAAGAGACATTTTGAATGCTTCATTTAATAAATATTTTAATTAATTTTGCAAAACGTTTTTCAAAACTACTTTATCAAATGATGTTTTACCACTAGCATGAACAAACTCTTCAATAATATTTTTAATTCGTTCACAATTTCCAGTCCATTTAATGTGCCTCAGAAAGGCATCCTTGGAAATCACCAGATTTGAAATGGAGGGAAACAAAGCCTCGACAAAATTTGTCGACCATTTATAAAACGGGCCAGGCCATATTGTAGAAAGGACGCCTTGATAGCATCAAGTTGGGACCTTCTTTTACCAATGACATTGTGGTGAATAATTGTTGCAATAATTTCTTCCTTATCACACTCGTCCAGTCCACCCACCCAACCAGCATCAGCTGCTGCCTTGTTGACCTCTATCTCCATGTTTTTGTCAGATTCGTCAAATGTCTTGAAACTCCATTTTTCAATCTATACCCAAAAGCAAAGATTACAATAATGATCATAATTTTAATAAAATAGCTAAATTATTAATTGCATCTAATATTCAAACTGGAAATGTTGATTATTTAGTTTTTACCGCCTCAATGATGACCCTTATTTCATAATCAGGAACATCAGCAGTAGTCAACAACTCAGAGGGGACCTCGTTCGACATTGAGCCAAGGTAATATGCAATGGACGAACTCATACCCGAGAGGCAAATTCCAACATGAAGTGCAGCGTGGGCAAGGAACAATCCTAGTGCTTCAAATGTGCCATTCCTAATGAAGCGCACGTTGGCCGCCGGAACTTTTCGATCATCTGATCCTTCAAAAATGGCCACACATGAAGAGCAAAGGGGAACAGTTTCATGAAGGAAAGCATGGTAAGCCAATCTCAATAATTCCCTAGTGGGCGCACCATCATCAATACCTGTCCATAAAGAATTATATTTAGTACAATTTAATTTCAATTCCACAAATTAATTTAAAAGATTTATATTTGTCACCTTGTTCACCAGGAAAGTGAACAAAAGGTTTACGGAACATTTTGAAAGATGAGTCCCCGGACGTTTTCAAAAGGTTCGGTAAAAATTCGTTCCTTTGAGCGACGATTATCTGAGTCAGTGGCTCTTTGTGGTAAATTTTTTCTCGTAACTCAGCCATTGTGTAAATATATTCACAAATTCCTGTGAAATATCAATAAAATATTTTGGATTAAAACTTTGCTCTCATTTAAATAAAATTTGTGAAATTTGGAAACTATTTAAAATACCGAAATCAAATATATTCGTCCATTGTCTTTCCTCATTCATCTCAACGTCTGGTGAATTTGTAATTGAAGTTTCTACTCCCTCTGGGAGCACCAAGTTTGAATTATTTAAATTTTCCGGAGAATTTGGCGGATTATCAATGGCATCTATTGGTTCGATGGTCACTATTCCGGCTTGTGGTGACCCCTGACCTCTCGTGGCTCTTCGGCGACGTGACACTGGTGGTTCATATGAAGACTCAGAACTTTCCGAGTCCACGTCCTGCAAAATTATTTTCCGTGAAATTTAATTAATTGTATGTATTCCTGCAACTACACATATTTTCAAATTTAAATGTATATAACACATACAAAATAATCAATGTCCACCAGAGGTCGCAAGTAGGAAACTCGGTCATTAAATAGTTGAAGAAACTCAGTTCCAGAGGGCAGTTTTTGATTAGGTGAAATGGGGACAATGGGCTGACCTTTTCCACCTTTTCCCGCCCTTAACAATTCAAATTTGACAGTACCCAATGTAGGATAAGTTTCCCTAATTTTTTGCTCCAGTCTCTCAGCCGTCATATAGGGACCTAATGACACACTTATTTGATTTTGAAATTTGTGTAAACAAATTATGGAATAATTCTTTGCTTGAAATATTACATGACTTACGTATATCCACATAGCCGTAACCAAGTCCAAGTTTAGTCAAAATACTTTTTTCTCCTCCCTTAGGCGATTTTGATGCCGATTTGAGAGCAAAAGCAAACATCTCGGTCTTGATCTTAGGGGCTGCTGTTACCACAGTCTGACGATAGGCCATAATTCTTTGAGCACGTCTTCCACCTCTTGAAAATATTGAGCCCTGACCATTCCGAGAGGCTGGACCACCAGCGGAAGCAAATATTTGTCGGACTTCCGCTGTCAAATTTCCCCTTCCATTTTGTCAGTTAACTAACCCAGAAGCTGGACCACCAGCTGCATGAACATTGGCTTGAGCTCTAGATATCCCTCTGAACCCGTACTGGTCTTGTCGTTGGGGATGACCTTGTCCTGAAAAAAAAGAAAATTAAAAAAGAAAATGTAAAATTATTTCGAATTAGAAAACCAAAAAAAGAATTTTAATTACCGTAATCTCTACGGGCTAAATTAGGAAAAAAAAGTGTAGACATGAATTGAGTATTTATCCTTGGAGAAGATTCAACTCGATTGGCCATTGGACTAGAATCTTGGCCGGCACTATTATATGACCCATAGTTTTCAATCTGATGTGACCCAAAATTTCTGCCGAACCCTAACCTCTGACTGGCACTTAAATTTTGACCTTGGTTTCCGTAAAAAGTTGACGAGGGTGCCACGTGAAAATTGGACCCATGTCTGGCATAATGTAACCCATCAGTGTCATCACGTAATCGATATTGTCCGTCACCTTGAACGCCCTGAAAATGTTGTCCATGTCTTCTATCAATTTCATTTGACACTCCTGCAAGAATATGAAAAAGTAAAAGGTCAACTATGTGCTGCATTAATAAACAAACATACAAAAACATATTTCCTTTGTACAATGTGTACAAAAATGCAATGACCTTGTCCATCCGAATGATGCCGATTGTCTAGTGGACCAACATTGATAGAGGTGTCAAGGTCAATATTTTGAGGTCGAGTGAAATTAGTCATTTCGCCATGGCTTAGAACACTTGTACTAGAATCTGTAATTTCTTGATGACGTGAATTTAAACCTTGTCTTGTTCGATTCAAGGTCTCAATTATTGCAGAGTAAGAGTTCTCCCCGGGTGTATTTTGTTGACCCTCCATTGTCAAAATAACGATTTATTTTTCAGCCGCTGCTTTCTTGGCTATCACGTTTCAAGTGAAAAATTATTTTGGATGATTTTTAGCTTCCTTCTGAAAGGCAGCACGGGAGGGGGTTCTTTGTCCCACGGGCACAACGTCCAACAAGTTTCAAGTATTAAAAATAAGCGAGTTAAAATGAAGGGTCCCTTTGATGGAAAGCATGGAGCTCTTTGTTAAAGGAATTGTATTTTTCATGCCCATTTTAGACTATTTGGACAACCCAAGTTTAGGTCAATATGTTATACAGACCGAAGGGCCTTGAACTCATGAAAAGTACTCATTCATTCATCTACGCCATTGTGTATGCATTTTTTCTTCGAATGCTCAAAAAAACTTCTTCTTTCTGGATTATTCTTATTTTGAAATTGGGTCGACGGTTAGAATTCTGGGAATAATTTTATGACTTTTTTTCTTATGAAATGAAATATGAAAATAAAAAAGTTAAATGTGGGGCTATTATATGAAGCCCCGAAATTATGAATGGATTTGTCATATTTATTTTCAACACTTTTGAGCCGAACTAAACTTTTCGAGTCAGATTTGAGATTACTCTACTGGAAAATTAATTACAACCACTCAGTAATTCTTTGACAGACTGGACTGGCCGTTTGTAATAACGATCTTACTTGGGGAACAAAATTATTTAATTTTCTGTTTGAAAAATGAATAATCACGAGGAACAACATTTGCTACAATTTATAGCCTCCGAAATCGACTGGATCATCAAAGAGTTAAAGTTGACGGAGCCACAAGTTGATCGAGTAATTTTGAAGCCTGGGTCGGCAATCACCACCATGACCTCTGTCCTAGAAAATTCACCTGTTTCCATACCTTGGATAAATGTATCTATTAATTGTCTCGAAGACATGATTCAATCTTTTTGAAATGGACGAACCGGAAACAAGTCGACCAAGAGAACGTCCGCGACTTTATTTGCCTCGTGATCGCTTAGAGTATTTATTGTCAATAAATTTTAAGGTTACGGACATTTCATCCATGCTATGTGTCTGTCGACAGACCATATTTAATCGGTTTTTGGAATACGGAATCTCAGTGAGTTTCCCGTTATCTGCCACTCAAATATCATTATTATGAATTTTCGAATTTTCATGGCATTTCAATATTCTAATATTTATTTCTAGTAGATTAGGGAAACTTACACCATGATAAGTGACAACGGATTGAATAATTTGGTGGAGCAAAAGTTATTGGAACTGCCTAGGACAGGGTACAAGAGGATGAAGGGTCATCTCTTGGCGTCGGGGATAAAATTTACGGATTATCGGGTTCGTGAGGCTATACGGGTTGTTGACCCAACGGGTGTTCTTGAGCGAACTCGATTAGATGGTGCGATTAAGAGGAGAGTTTATTCTGTTCCATTTAGCAATTTCATATGGCACATAGATGGAAATCACAAATTGATCAGGTAGAATGTATTTAAGTTTAAAAACTGGAATAAAGATAAATTTAATTTAAATTAAATTAACTTTCAATTGTACAGGTGGAAAATTGTTGTTCGAGCGGGCATTGATGGGTACAGCAGGCGTATCACTTATATTATGGCGACAGGCAACAATAGGGCCGACAGCCATTTAGAGGCATTTCTCCAAGGGGTCGAGCTTTATGGAGTACCACTGCACTGTCGTAGCGATAAAGGTACACCGTCAAATGTTTTCATAGTTTCTTGGTTTTT
>JAQIVZ010002706.1:0-18691 GCA_034700945.1 Arrhopalites spinosus | reverse complement strand
TGACCTTTGGTCTACCAGTTACACATTTTTTTTGAACCGTCGGCTGACTTGACAATTACAGCCGCGCGGCTGCTGACTCGACGCCCATAGTTTTGTTCTACATTTTGGGCGGAGCCTACCGTTTCGGGCGTGCTAATCGCTACGGCGCAGGTTTTTAGTTAAAATTCTTTTTTTGGCGCTCACATTTAAAAATTTAAATATTTTAGATTACATCATGGACGAAGATGTTGTTTTAGTCTTGGTCGAATTTCGGGTTGGAAATTTTGGTAAAAATTGAAAGTTTTTCAAAATTAAAATAAATAATTTGAATAAATAATTGCAGGCTCACTCAACACGGAAGATGGAGTCATTGGCGGGAACCAAGGCTTTAAAGACCAAGTCCTTGCCCTTCAATGGGTTCAAAAAGAAAGTTCAAAGTTTGGCGGGGACAAGAAAAGAGTCCTAATTTTCGGAAGCTCTTCCGGGGCCACTTCCTGTCATGCTCATATCGTCAGCCTCATGTCACGTGGTTTATTTTCAACTGCTGTCAGTCAAAGTGGTACAGTAGTTCCACTTCCGGGTCGGTTCAAAGAACCATGGGACAGTGCTATTGAATTGGGTCAAAGATTAAATTGTTCCGTAGTAAATTCAACAGCCCTTCATGATTGTCTCCTATCCAAAAATGACCTTGAAATTGTTGGGGTCAAACTGGAGAACTTTCAATTTTTGACAAAAGATGGCGTACCCCCCAATGTGGATATGTCCCAAATTTTTATGCCGGATTGGCCCGTTAATTTATTAAAAAGTGGGAAATTTCAAAAAATACCGTGGATTTTGGGCTCAAAATCTGCCGAGTCGTACTCTTTTGCTAATGGTCAGTCAATTTAATTTAAAATTTTAATTGTCATTTTAATTACAGTAATTTTTAGACATTTTAAAGGTACCGGAAATGGTCACGGCTCTCAACAATAATCGGACAGCGCCGTCTTTGTTCGATTTTCATGAGAAGACAAAAGGAGAAAATGGGTGTGACCCGCATGAAGCTGCTAATTCACTCCGTTCATTTTATTTTGGGTCAAAGGTCATCAATAATGACACGAGGGTCAATTTGACTAATTTAAAAAGTGATACAGAATGGGTTCACTCGGCTACAGTGGCGGCACGCTATCATGCAAAATTTGGGGGGAAGGCTTATTACTATTGGTTGACCAAAGAGCCAATAAGAAGTTACGGAGAAAGCAGTAAAGGCGGGTATGAGGCCCCTTGGGGTGGGGCGCATGCGGATGAAGTCCAATTCTTTTTTCCCTTTGACTACAATCCCTACATTGTTGTATTGCTGTTTCGAGTTTTATTGCTGGGACAGCAATGCTGTCAGTCACTCCTCCTGGACGTGTCACGACAACGCGTCTTTGTCCAGCCTACACAATGACTTTGTTCACCATCTCAAATTGAACGTCATAAACTGTGACCGCTTAAAATTACATTGCCAGCCTGTATACAAAGTCCCTGTCACGACGCGACGTTCCTTTTTCTATCCACATTTTAACAGTCACGAGAGTAAGTTCAGTGAAACCCATGTCATTATATTCACAACATACTCACAATAATGACCTACCCATTATATTTGAAAAAAGACTTTAAAAGACTCTCTTCAACGAGTTTCCCTCTTCAATCTTCATTAACTTGAATTTTCAACAAGTAACCTTCAATCAACCAAGCTCAAGAGGATGAAATCGTGTGAATCCTGTACTGCAAGGTCTGTGTGCAAAATCTGACAACCAAAAAATTAACCACCTAACACCTGTATACCTTCATCAAAACTTATCATACTTCGCGAACATTCGATAGTTTATTTCAGAGTTGGACCACCGGCCGAAATTGGCTCACCGACAACCAGTTTCACCCGCCTTATTTTCATTTCTGCCAACAAAAGTCAAACCATGATTGGCCTACAGAACTGGTGGAAGCATTACTGTTCGTAGAATCTCGAGTCTCGTCGATTTTCTTGTCATTGTCTTATTGCTAGTTTTTCACGCCGTCCGATTTTGCACTCACGCAGTCCACAAGTTTCTCCATATAAAATCATTTATTGAATCAACTCATCTCATTTGTTCATTCTTTTTTAAATTGTTTGACTGGTTTTGTGTTCATCTATAGATCGAAAATTAAAGTAAACTGCAGTCTGTAGAAGATTTTCCTGATAAGCAAAAAAATATTCTTTTAATTTAAAATTTTGGACTGTACGCCTTGACGCGTTAAAACATGATTCACCTTTATTACCAATGTACGCTCGCTCTCATCCTCCTAATCCAAGTGGGTGGTCTGAGAGCGCGACAAAAGTATGGCGAGTCATGTGATGAAAATCGTCCATGCAACAAACGCGGATGGATGTCATGCAAAGACGGAAAATGTGTCTGTTATCAACCAACAGATATGGTATACAACCAGACAAGGTCATTTTGTTTGGTGAAGGCTGGTGAGATGTGTCGATCATATTCCAATCTAGAAAATTACATTCCACAGTGTGTTGACAACGCCCAATGTGACGGAACAGGATTCTGCTCTTGTGAAACAAATTATTACGAGAATGAAAATGGAACGTGTTCTCCTTTCCTGTCCTACCAAGAGAGATGTAGCGACCTCAAAAAATGTGCTCACTACCACGGATTAACATGTCAAATGACATCATCTACCAATCAAAAAATGTGCCTGTGCACCAATTCAACCTCCAAATTCGAATATAGGTCTGATGGTTACCACCGATGCTTCCGACCAGTTGGACAATCTTGCGGAGATGACGTGACTACAGACTACTGCACCTTGGGTTCCAAATGCTCTGACAAAAATATCTGTGAGTGTTTGAGATTCTGGTTTGAAGACAAGGGAATTTGCAGAATGAAATTTAATTATGGTCAATCTTGCACGGCCTCTTCACAATGTTACAGTTTAGACTATACCCCACTGGTATGTTCCAATGGAACTTGCAACTGTGATCCGAATACATCCAGAGTTGGGGTCAGTTATAGTGGTAGTTATGTGAATGGTGAGTACCGGACATTTGGGTCCAATCGTTGTATGGGACTCCCTGGACATCCATGTATTGCTGGAGAATGTTTTGCTCCATCTTACTGTACTAATTCAAGTTGTGAGTGTCCTAAAAACTATTATGAAGAAGAAGAAAGATGCATTGAAAAGGTCGATATTGGTGGGAATTGTAGTTTGAATAAACATTGTAGTAAACTTGAATTGGATCAGTTGGTATGTCAAAATGGGATTTGTGCATGTGATGCTAAGACGTCAGCCTACAGAATTTTCCCAACTCACACTGATTATTTTGGGACGGTTCCTGAAAAACGGCAATGTGTTGGGCTTCCTGGATTTCCATGCCATGAAGACAAATGCGTAAAGTACTCTAATTGCCATAATAGTCGATGTCAATGTTATCGTGGTTGGGAAATTTCGGGGAACGATTGTAGTCCATCGTATGGTAAACCGTGCCAATCGAGTCATACATGTTGGGCCGCATTTCAATGTAAGAACGGCCGATGTGAATGTACCGGCAACAATCAGGTGTATGATGCACAAGCGAAGAAATGCAAAGTCAATACGGCAATGGAAATTTCACCCCGGCCAAATTGAACAACAGAAAAAACTCAAGATTAATTTAAATGAGGAACTACAATTATAATCAGAGAGTTGGTTCTCTGGATTGGAGATGACAGGCGATGGGATCCTGTTATAATATTTTGTAATGATTGCTAAATGAATGTAAACAATATTGGCATTTTGTGATTGGGAATCAAAATTCAGAGGTCATGATGATATATCGCCGGCTTGCACGTAAAATTGGATAAACGCAGAATTTACTAAATGCAAAATTGGATAAATGCGCCAATCGTTAAATGCAAAACTGAACAAATGCATTTTTCCTTAAATGCAAAATTGGATGAAAACAGTCTGACATGCGCATGTCCGACTTGTATTGCATTTATCCAATTTTGCATTTAGCGATTTTCGTATATCCAATTTTGCTTTCAAGAGAAAATGCATTTGTCCAGTTTTGCATTTAACGATTGGCGCATTTATCCAATTTTGCATTTAGTAAATTCTGCGTTTATAGAAATTTTACGTGCAAGCCAGCGATATGACACTTTTTGCAAATTTTGTTTTGGTATTAAGTAATTTCCTGTGTGTGTGTACTTGAAAGTGTGTGTATCAAAAACTGTTTAGGAGTTGAATAAAGTTAATCTTGAGTTGAGTTGTAAAGAAGACACAACGTCTTTAATTCAATCAATGTTCCCCAATGAGCTAATGTGGCAATATATTGACGTAAAGTCATTTATATTACAAGAGATTCTAAACGTGGTACAGATACGAAGAACGTCATGTGATAGACAAAGTGTTAATTTATATTCAAAATGTTTGGTTTGGGCTCTTATATAATTGATTAAATGGTGTATGGATAACTGGGGGGACATATGTCTATTTTATTTAGTTGTTCATTTTCATCAATTAGATCATGGTACGGAAGACGATCAGAATAAAATAAGAAGGATTTAATTGTGTAAAAACGGCTGAACGGATTTTATTAATTCTACCTTTCTTTTTCAATATAACTACCCCGAACTCCAATACATTTTTGAGCTCGCGTTTTCAACATCATTATACCCTTTAAATAAAATGGTTTTGGTATATGTAGACCCGAAGGTATGTTATGATCCATGAAGTACATACCTACCTCCATTAGTTTCTTCCACATGACTTTACATGTCAATATTTTTCATGATTTTTATTCCATTAGGTACTTTAAATGTTATTATAATGCTAAATTAAAATGATTCATTAGAAATGAGATAGTTGTGATAAAACAAAACTTGATTATTTTTCTGAATTTAAAACCAAATCGTCAATTTAAATTGAATCAGCATATAGTCAGTGTTGACTTGAAATATGTTTGATCAATTTATCAAATCAGTTAATTATGTTTAAAGTTTAATTAAATAATGTATACATTTGAAACCTCCATTAACTAAATTTTTGGAGTCCGATAATTATGTTTGCCACTTTATACTAAAAAAATGGGTTTATATTTTAAACTTAAAAGACGGATTAAATTAAATTTTGAATTTCGAAAATCACACAATATTATGTATTATACTGTGTATAAGCATTATAATGTTTATTTTTTGAAGCCAGGTACCTCTTTAATTTTTCTTACGCTTCCCTTCCGCTATGTAGACTCAGGTAGGTACCTCAACTGCGTAAGATGATACTTGAACGTTCCGTAATGAGAATAGGCATTCGTTTCGTTCTCTCCAGAGAACTCTCCTTCTTCCGTTTTAATTAAAAATCTTTGGATTCTCGTTGTTCTCCCTATCCCCCCCCCCCAACGTACGTCCTCCAGAAAAAGTTGCATAATTTTCTTTCTTTAAATGTCATATTTTAACCCCAAAAATTTCTCACCTTCGTTCTAGCTCTGGTTATCGTTCTAATTACCTGAAACATTCCAGTTCTAGTTCTCTGATGTCATTTCGTTCCCTAAAAATTCTAATTAAAACCGAACGTACATAGCCGCGGAATTTTTTTTAATGTTATCTTTTGGGTAAGCGTCTAACCTAGCTTCTAGCAAATACATGTCGTGGGGGGGGGGTTTAATAGGCGCCAAATTCGAGCTGGGGGCGCTGCAAATAGTTCTCGCAACACGCAAAAAATCGTCACACTACGGCTCTGTGGAAGACTATGTAAGGAAAGAGACATTAACAGCCGTAGACTGCAGTTTCTAATTTCGTAGGGAGGACGAAACTGCAGTCTACGGGTCTTAAATTTTTATCCCTATTTATTTATTGTGCATCCAGTTCAACTTAAATGAGTGCTGGACAATACACACTATATGTGGTATTGTATTTTTTTAGCCCCTTTTCAAAATTTGATGAAGTTTTTTCTCGCTACTTTGTGAATATGACAATTTATCCTCAATAA
The DNA here is from genome assembly GCA_034700945.1 of Arrhopalites spinosus. Classification (NCBI taxonomy): domain Eukaryota; kingdom Metazoa; phylum Arthropoda; class Collembola; order Symphypleona; family Arrhopalitidae; genus Arrhopalites; species Arrhopalites spinosus. Next base: position 12,733 of record JAQIVZ010002706.1, on the reverse strand, counting down.
TAACAGGCCTAAGACGCAGGGCTGTAAGTCTTATGGTTGCATAAGGAAAAAAGCCTGTGGGGGCGAAAACTTGGTTGCAAAATTCACTATGTCCAAATCCCCGACAATGACCCGGTCATGTCAGAACCAACTCTTGAGACAATTTCTGTCAAAAGTGTAAGTCAAAATAATCAGAAAAAATGAAATTGAATTGTGTAACCCCTGCGCTCACTTGTTGACCTCATTGTACAAATTTTATTAAGATTTAAATCAACGAAGGTCACTCCTGTCCTACGTTCAAAGAGAAGTTGACACAGAATTTAATTTGTCATGAATTCACTCGCCATTGGGTTAACCTGACCTCCATGCAGGGTCAGAGTCAGAGTCGCCGTGTTCGAGGGGAAAAAACAAGTTGTGCGTCTACGCCTGCGCAGATTGAAAAATCAATAGAAATTCCCGCCCAAAAATTCAGGGTTCACAGTACAGGTCTTTGTCTTTGGGTTGAACTCGTCCAGTTGACACAAAAAGAAATTGAGGAGGCGACCCAACCAAAATTAAATACAATTAAAAATAAACCACAACTAATTTTAACTCCAATTAAAATTAAAAATTGTGAAATTGATGAAAGTCACGTGACTAGCGAAGGTCATGAATTGTCTAAAGAAACTCAAAATGACGACACGGCCATAAACTCCCCTGACCTTCAAAATTTGATGCCAATTTGAAGTCCACAATTAAAGCCAAAGCCCGTACTTAGAATCGAACCCAAGACCTGCCCAGTCTGCCCGGGAACTTCAAACAAGAAACTGTACAACACACAGGCCCGGCGAGACGAGGGGCATGGAGGGGCTTGTTGCCCCGGGCCGGGCCCTGAAAGGGCCGGGCTCGGGAGGAATTTGTCCTCGAAAAACCCATAGTTTTTGAAAATTCTGAGCAAAGGCCGGGGTCGGGGCCATTTTCTCCCGGGCCGGGCCCAAAATTTTCGTCTGTCGCGCCGGCTCTGACAACACAGGAGAGGAACTGTACAAACATTTGCGGGGTCATGTAAAAAAAGTGACTGTCAAAAAAAATGGCAGTGCTCACTGTGTCCTCATTTGGCCTCAAGGCATTCAAATTTGTATCCTCATCTTCGAAGACATTCAAATTACGCGCCATTTCAATGTAAGATTTTGGACTGTACAAAATCTTTTCTCTATTCTCAATCACTTTGGCTTCATTCCAAAACCCACAAAGGCCCCCAATTTTGTCCAAACAATCAAAACCCCCAACAAAAAACAAAAAGACTTTTTCTGTCACGCGTCCCTACAATTGTGCCTTGTGTCAAAGGTAATTTGTTCAATTTATGGATTTAATTCATCATAAAAATACTCATCAACATCAAAACCCTTCAATTTTGCCACTCCCAGAAAACTCACGTGACGGTATGGGACAGAGCCCTGGGAACGGTAAAATAACAGAAAGTGCCAATGGGACTGCCAATGACAGTCAATTGTCAATTAATGAAAATAAAGAAATGGAAAAAGCGGGGTATTAGAAAATTCAAATAAATTCAAAACATTTCGCAAGAGCCAGCTCCGACATTTTATCCACAGAAGATGAAAAAATTGAAATTCACTTGATGTCTATAAATTAAATCCTTCAAATTTTAATCTTTGTTAATAATTATTTAAATTATTTAAAAATACAACAATACTTAATAATTATTAGCCATAATTATTTTAAAATGTAAATATTATTGTCATTATTTAACTGAAAATAAATAATTTTGTTACAAGGTTCATGGACTCGTGAACAAAAATAAAATGCAGGTAAATAATTTGCATGATAATATTTTTTGAACATTAATTTTAAAATTAATTATTTAATTTTAAAAATTTCTTCGAAAATTTCAATATTTCATAATAATCTTCCACCGACAATACGACTAGGTCCATGATTATCATTCCAAATTTTTTTTAAAATTCCACTAACTGCCAATTCGCTCCTGCTCCTTCCTTTGTTTTGCCGCCGTTTGTAACTCTTGTTGAATTTTGTCTAAAACTAGTTTAAGGCTCCAACCAGATTCAGGATGAATTTGTTTATGAATCACCAATTTTTCAAGTCCCAACACTCCCCGTCCACAATCTGAACAAACCCAGTACGTCGTCTCTAAATTTGAGGAAATTGTCTCCATTGTAAAATAATTTTTGGCGCTTTTTTTAATTTATTACGTCAATTTTTTTATTGCTCAAAAATTGTAGGGCACAGACGCCATTTCATTGACGTACGAAATTTATGGACCTTTTGTGAATTTGACAGATACGAGACGTGTCGTGAACACGTTTTGTGGGGTGGGGAGGTTCAATGGACGATACAGTTTTTCAAAAAATTCTATGACTGCCCCCCCTTTTGTTAATCGTTCAATGTACAATGTCACATTGAATAAAATTCTTCAAGCTCCCATCCTCTAAAATTTCCTCATTAAAATTAAATGTCAAATTATTTTCATTCCATTCCCATTAAAACTAAATTGCATTATTTTTAATCATATCAAATTAATTTCAAACTGTCATTTCTACTATTTTCCACCAATAAAAAAAAATTTAGCTCAATTTTTTGCTGGTGAGACCAAAAATTAAATAAAAATAAAAAATCGAAATTAACAAAAATATTTCATCTTTTGTACACTCAACAATAAATTCGTAATTAACAATTTAAAATAATTTCATAAGCAAAAAAAATCATTTTCAATCCTTTTTAAACTCATTTTTCCATTTTGTATTCTTAATATTAAACATTTAACATTTAACTCAATCCAATTAAATTACCACAAATTAGCCACGCCACAACATGCATTAACAATTTAACATGATAGTCAAAAAGCCTCAAAACCAATTAAAAAATTAATTTTATTATAGAGAGAGGGGGAAATATGCGCTCTTGATCAATTCAAGGCCAACGACTCGCCACAAAGAGAGAGAGAGAGAGAGAGAGAGGGGGGATAAAATTAAGGGAATTAAAAAAGTTAAATGTAATTAAAATGAATGGAGAATTTGGATGATGTCAACAAGCGGAGGGAGGGGGGGGGGGTTTGTGACGTTGCTCAGCTCCAACTTCCAAGGTTAGCCACAACGTGGAATGAGGACAGATAAAAAAAAAGTTGAAAGATAAATTTTTGCCATGTCTCAAAATTTCAAGGGTCAGGAAATTATTTACGCCGTAGTCGTATCCTAGTTAAAAAAATTAAAATATGTTTTACAAAAAAATAAAAAGACTCAATTTAAACATCAAATTATTTCATAATTCCCGCTCTTTATTCAAAATGATACTAGTGGTACTTTTAGATGATTTTGTATAATAAATTAAATTAAATGGTAGAAAAATACACAAAAATTCTTTTTTCTTTTTTTAGCACCAAAAACTTTGTTTTTTAAAAAAATTTGACTCATTTTATAAATTAATTTTACTTGACCTTTTTTGAGAGGTCAATTTTTTTCTTTTATTTTGATTAAGACTTTGACAAGGAGGACAATACCAAGTTCCCCTTGGTTTAGATTTTAGTCCAACACACTCAAAATGAAACCACTCACCAGAGGGACACCCTTTCCTATCACAGGCGACCATGTCCCCATATGAAATTTGATTACAAAGACAATAACGAATCAAATAACTTCGAGGGTCACCCACTGACCCCTCCATTTTTGTGAGGGTCGTTCTCGTCTTGGCTAAGGGTGAGGGTGAGCCCATTTCTTTGTGAATAAGTTTCTTTTTTAATTCTTTAGCCAAATGTCGCTCATGATGGCGCTGTCGATCATAACAAGTAGAAAATGATTTTGGACACGTGGGTCGATCACATGTATAACTTTGATGACCAATATGATGAGGGATATGTTGTTTAACCTTTTTTAAATAAAATTAATTAATGAAATTAATTATTAATAATTACTAATTAATTTTAAATTTACCTCTAACATCTGATGCAAATCTTTACCACAAAAATTGCACGAATAGCTCACTTTCCTCTTGCCCCTGGCAAGGCGGGTGGTCACGTGATCAAGGAAATTGGCACAAGGCTCAGCTTTGGGCTCCTCCCCCAAATTTTTGGTCAAACTTTCTTGATCTGAGGGCCCTTCTGAAGTCTCTGAAGATGAAGAGGAGGAAGTGAATTCAAGGGCTTCCATTTCAAAACTAAAAATTTCGAATCAACACCAATTAAATTAAATTTTACCAGTTAAAAATACTTTTTTTAAAAACCGCCAAAATAATTTACTCACATGGGGGGAACATGATGCCGATTTTTCAAGGGAGGGTCAGTGGATGGGATGTGAGGAGGGTGGTCATGTTTTTGGTGAAGAATTAATAATATTTTTTTTGAAAAATGGAGTCCACAAACACCACAAAAAATTGTGATGGAGGAGTAGACGTCGTCCAACGAGTTTTTTAGTCTCTCAGCCCCCATTGAATTTATTTCTCCTTTTTTGTGTCTCCAATTCAACTCACAAAATCGACTCTGTTCACCCTCAAAGACGAGTCAAAAATGAGGAGAGAGAGAGAGAGAGAGATAAGAAATATTTTGTTGACTGATTTTTTTTGTCCATGGCTCATTTGAGTGGAGAGGAGGATGAAGGATTTGGGAGGAGAGGGAGGGGGAGGAATTGGTGGAGATTAACTAATTTTATCACATGGCCTAGCCTTTATTTGTTCATTGAGTATGGTGACAAATGGAGCTGAGTTGGACTTGCTCCTTTTTTTATCAATTTTTAACTCTCCTTCCCTTCCCCCCCTTTTTCCTCATCTCGACAAGAGGCCCCTCGTAAAAAATTGTTTTGGAAATTCTCCATATGGACCCAGTTTTTGGGTTTGAATTTTTAAAATTAGGCATGTACAATTTAAACTAATGATTAATTAATTAATGGAGGATGAGGATGAGAATAAGTGCTTTTTTAACTATTTTTTTTAATTTATTAATTATAAATTAAGTTAAATTTAGTTGAAGTGAGTTGTGAGTTCCTGTCTTCTCTGCAAAGGTGCGCTCGCGCTGGCTTGTTTTGTTGGAAATGTAAATGTACCAGTTGGGAATTTGGCGCCAGAATATTTTTGAAGAGAGAGAGAGAGAGTAGTACTACTTTATCGTCACGTGATGACGTCATATGATGGTTTTTCTAAGGGGATTTAATTTTAATTGTGATTAAAATTGGGATATTGAGAGTCTCTTCATTTTGAGAGCCGCCATTTGTATGATAAAGCAAAAACACGTGTGTACAGTGCAGTGGGGTGACTACATGCAAAAGATTGCCGCGACCTCTTGCGACATCCTCATGATTCAATAGCTTTTACTGATTGATGATGAACATTGGCATAATTTCGAAATAGAAATCAAGAACCAAATTAGCAATGACAGCCAAACACGGCAAAACCTCAAACGTCATTGGAGCGAGACCAAAAACAATAAAAAAAGTATTGTTCACTTTCTTATTTAACAACTAAATCAATGAAAAATTTGATGACTTTAGAGTTCAACCCTGAACATGGCTACATTAAGTATTAAGTTGACGTCCCATAAATTTCTTTGATAGACAAAACAAGTCATGACCAAACTCAATAAAAAATGAATTGAACTGTAAACTATAAATGGCATAAAGTTTTCAAACAAATTCGTCACAAAGTGAAATAAATTAAAAACATAAAATAATTTTATCTTGACTCTTACTAAAATTCAAGTACATGCGTTAAATTCTTTACAATTTTAATTGTACATACTTTTTTTACAAAACTATTATTAGTTTTTAAACATTTTTTGTAGAAAAATAATTTGAAAAAAAATCTTGATAATGGCGCGAATTATTTGTATCCAAGGACAAGGACAAGGTCTTGTCCTTGTCCTCATTTTCTTAATTTACGGTAAATAATTTAAATTTTTTGACCATGATATTTATAATAATTTGAGTATTGATACTATTTTAAAAATAAAGTTGATTGAAATTAAGAGTTTGGTAAAGTTTCAAGATGGCCGATCACAACCAACAAATTGCCTAGGATTCAAATTCAATCCGAATATAAATTGTTTGTATTACCGGCATGAATGTACTGGAGATGAGAATTGTAAGGATGGGAAGACTTGTTGTGTGGACCAATGTGGAAATATTTGCAAACAAACAGGGCAAGGACAAAATAGTTCCCTGAACATCTTGGGACTCAAACTCAATTTGTAAATTACATTAACTTTTTATCCATAATTAAATTTATAGTAAATAAAATTTAAACGATTTACAAATAAAAAAATACATTTAATCGTCACAAAGGTCAGGTTATTAAATACTAGTGAGGTCATCTAGTTGAAGCCATTTACTGTGTCATGGAATTGTCAAAGTAATTTAATTTTTAAAAAGTAATTAAAAGTGCCACAATTTGATTGATGACAAAATAAATAAAAATTAAAGTTGACACCCTTTCCATTGTTGAAAATGATCCACATTTAATTCCCAATGGAGGAATTGACCTCCCCGTTGACCTCCACAAATTTTTTGCTGTCATCGGCATCGGCATCGACTCACCCATCCCTCCCATCATTTTCATGAGGCGCGTCATCTCCTTCAATTTTTGGGGAATGAAAAAAACTCGATTCAACATACCAACAAATGCTATGACCCCACTGGCAAACATGGCCGCCGACATTCCGGCCATTAGTGGATTACTTGAGAAAAGTTTCAGTGCGGAAAATCCTCCAAAGACGGCCATCACAATACAAATATTTTTAGCCCCGTACACGATTCTGCACCAACTCAAATTGAACAAAACAATTTTCAAGTGAACATTTCGCGCCATTTCTGTTGTTTGAGTTAAATCCAAACTACCAGCTCGATGTTGAGTTAACCTAATTAATTCAAATTGAAATTGAAATTTAAGTTAATTGTATTTAAATTATTTTTTGTACATTGAAGTTAAGGCCGAAATCTGGTCATCAATTTTTTGACTGGCACACTCCACAAAAGACAAGAAAAAATGCAAGCATGGCCGTGTCAATGACAAGGGTGATGCAAGTAGTCCAAAAATTATGCCAGTAGATGGGGACACTTGGCAGTAACAGGAGAGGGAGGGAAGGGTCTACAATGTACAGGATAAGATAGTCAAACATATTTACATGGAGCATTAGAGGACAATACAAAATGAGCATGCGCGTCAACCTTCCTTTCCTCTCCGTCCCATCATACGCGCCTCTTTTTCCTGTTCAAAACAAATATTGTCACAATATTTTACCCGGCATTATCTATAGGGCCCTTAGTTTGACCTGTGGAGGTCAGAGTAATAAAAAGAAATAGATATTCCTAAAAGACAATCTATTTTTGATGATTGAGAGCAACGTTTTGTGAATTTTGAGAATTTTCACTGTAACACTCAATTTTTACCCGGCATGTGCAAGTGGGCACTAATTTTGACCTGTGGAGGTCAAATGGACTGTCCTTTCTGGTTCATGCCATGAGAACAATTACTCAGGAGGACCATGCAATTTGTTTTTTTGCATCAATTTGTAGCATCTTCGTATGCCAAAAATCAGCCCTTATGTCTATCTAAGATTACACACAACATACAGTGGAAATCGGCCAACTTCAGAGAGAAAAGGCATACCGTCCTTTTCCCTCGTCAATTCAGTTTGTGATGACATCACTATTTTGTCAATAATATTCAATCGTTTCATGTTTAGGAATGACCACCAACTGGTTAAATCATTTTAGACGTCATTTCCCACTGAGACCATAAATTGCTCCATTTTGATGGAACTGGATACTTATAATAATTATGGGACGAACAGTTTGAACACAATTAAAATAATTGCAGAGCGAAAACAAGGAGGCTGAAATTAAAAGAAAATCAGAACGACTTTTTTGTATAGACGTACAAAATGTGGTGGATTACAAATAAAATTATTGGAGTAGTTGACGTTTATGGAACGCTTAAATAAATAGAATCCACTTTTTCTGCCCTTTTGCCTGGTAATTAGCCTTTGTATTTCTAGAGGTAACGACCAAGTCGTTTACAATTAAATTTTTTGTACTACATGCTTAATAAAGAAACAATTAAAAATAAATCGGGGTCTGTTTCAAAGGACTTTGCACTTTACCCTTTTGTGGTCAGTGTTGCCAGTTTGTGAAAGGCGGGTTGTGCGCAATTGAAAGGTCGACTGGTGCAATCGAAAGGTGAACTGAATGTGTGAATGATGGTTGCTCTATAATTAGTAGGAGTGCCTGTGGACTCTGGCAATGTACTGGATGGACCCACAATTTAAATATTTTATTTTATTTGCAATTGTATACTTGGCAAGTATAATTGTGGGGTAGAAAAGTGCAAGAAAGTACGAGTGAAGCAATGCCCACTCCCAAATTATTTTGTTTTGGTCACCTTCTTCTAAGTCTAGACCTTGTGGTCAAATACTAGTTTTTTTAATTGAGCCCAAGTTTATTGTAACTAGTAAATTTAAAAAAATAAAAGCAAGTTTTATAAAAATGATTTTATTTCTTAAAATTGTACACCTGAAATTTCATATTCTAAGACACTTGAAATAGTATAGAGTAGATGTACATAAAAATGGCCACTTTTATACTTGCTCAACAGTTTGTGACTCAACGATCAATTTTAATTACAATCCACGTGTAATTATATGGAGAGTCTCCATTGAAGACCTATCTCCTTCGGGACTGTACTATGTACAACTAAGAGTGAAATAATATCAAAATAATTATTATTGATCCAAGGTAAATCCTTTTTACTTGTATTGACCCACTCACAGGCGTCACTGGAGTCGACAAAAAAATTTGCATGACCTGCAAATGCCATTGAACTTCTATTGTGTGGTACACAATCACGTACATGCTGTGAATAACGTGGCGTTAACTGTCAAGCAACTCAAAATAAAATTCAACAACCAAATATATTTGGTTGCCCTGATATCAATTCCAGTTTGTAAAACGGCGTTCATGACATGGTGATGACGGCCATAGCAAAACATTCTGGTCTAGTGATTCATTATGACCACTGCCTTAACTACTTTCCAGGTAGATGGCTCTCAAAGATATTATTATTGCTCTTTGGAAGACATGTAGTCCTGCATGCATTTCGTTAAATTAAAACTAAAATAAAAATGGAATGATTGTATTCAAAACATAAAAATTGGTTGTTTTATGACTAAAAGTCTCATTTAATTCACACAAAATATATTTTGATGACAGAGTCAAATTATAAAGATTAAGATGGCGCGCTCCACTTTTTAAAAATTATTTTTTTCTCCATTTCTCCATTAAGAACTCATCATCATGGTGGTCATCTCCATTGGATGGCACTCATCGTGGATTGCCGCCTCAAACTGAATTCATTGAAAATTAATTAATTTTTTTTGCACATAATCAAATACAAAATAAATTATTATTGTCAAAATTTAAATGTTCAATATTAGCGCACTTTTTTCGTCGCATCATAGAAACATTTGACAAATCCCAGCCCCGTCTCGAGGTGAGCTACGTCACGTGGTTTTTCAGTGGCTGTGAGTGGACCAAAAAAAAAAATTAATTGAGACAATACTAATTAATTATTACTAATAGAACTAATAGAATATTAAAATTGACATTTAAAATATTAACTGTATTTTTCAGCGCATGCGCGAATATCCTTGATTTTATCACCCGTTGAACTTTTCCCTTCTTCGCCAAATTTTGTCTGTAATAAAATTTTTAAAAAAAGTTAATTTTAACGTTGAATTCTAATTTCAAAATTAAATTCTAATTTAACTTTACCATGTTAATCCGTTTGAAGAAACATCGAAATAATTCCTAGTCACAAATAAAAAATGCCACGTGATTTTATTTGACATATTAAAATTGCAAAATTATTGAAAATTTTTGCAAAAAAATTAAATGGTCCTTACGCCCTTGGTCAAAGTCACAAATTCACATTCGTCCACAGTTCTCTCAACATGTTTTACAAGAATTTCAATCTCATGACGTTTCATTTCTTCACAGTCAGCCATCTTGTGTTTGTGTGCATGTCGCGAATTTACCAGCTGTAAAAAAACAGTAAAAAAAAAATATTTGGCAAATAAATCTAAAAGTCATTCGCAAAATTATTTTATTTTTACCTGCAAAGTTACAATTAAATTGAAAACTCCAAAAATGAGAAACTTGTACAGACTTTTCATGGCGAATAAAATATTGCAAAAAAAAAATAAATAAATTATTGCCAAATATTATTGACACTCATGTACAGCTCAAACTGATGAAAAATGATGTAACATTAAAATGTCAATACAAAAAAAAAGATTATTTAAAATATTTTAAATGAAATTATAATGAAAATTGCGCAGTGTCATTTAAACTGAATATTTTTTTTTTGCAAAAACTTTTTTTTGCTAAAATAAAAGAATTAAGTGGACTCATTCACAGCCAAGGATTTCCGGTGTGCCATTTTTAGTCACAAAATAAAAGACAAAAGGATGGTCTGCATATTGTCTAATTTTAATTGTGGGGGAGGGGGAGGGAAATTAAAACAATAAAGGGACTAAAATCATTTAATTACAGGTTAATTATCCTCCTCCTCTCTTATAAATTATTTTTGCACATTCAACATCTCTTTTTAAATAGACATGTCAACATTGACAATTTATTCTTTGTTTTTTTTAGTGCCAAAAAATGTTTTGAAAAGAATTCCCACATTTTTTTGTAAGTTAGAAATTAAAGTATTATTTGCAAAAAATATTTGTCATTTTGTGAGAAAATTGGCCAATTTAATTGTCTAAAAATTGCCAAATTGTTCTCACAGCCAGTCAGTCACTGAAGTGGAAAATAACCATTTTTTGGTTTTTGCCTGTAAATAAATTTGACAACATGTTAAAATTAAGGAAGGTGATTTATATTAAAGAAAGTTTGCAAATTAGTTAATGAGCTTCAGCTTCATTAAGATCATTTTATTGTTGTTATTTTTTCTCAAATTTTTATGTTATTTAATTTACACTGTCAGCTAATACTGCTTATATACAAATACAAATTATAGCCGTGGTGGCCATTCAAGAATTTGACATTTTAAAATGTTATTTTGAGTTTGACCCGCCTTTTATATGGCTGACAGGGCGGAGGTGTATCTAGTTCAGCTTAATTGTTTTAAATACATTTAATAAATTGTTTGACTGTTTGATATGAAAATAATTATACGAAATAAATTGTTTTTAAATGCCATAATTATTACAAAGAATATAAATGACGACGGGAAACCCATTCATTTTTCGGTCCATTTAAAAAATTATTTTTTAAAAATGTTTCAATCTTTGAGAACAGAACAACAATTTTGGTCAATTATTGTGACAACAAAGGCTTTTTAAAATGATAATAAAATACGTTTATTCAAAGTCATCGTTCTCTATTACGAGACCTACCATTAAGACACAGTACCTATACTGGAAAATTTATTTGTTCAAACAATTTGTACTAATAAATAGTATTTGATTGTTGAGAGGTCCGTTGAGGTGGTTTGGAGCTTCCATTTAGTCCAGTATTGACATTGTTGACATTGATCTCAGTGCAAAATGAAACAAAATGGTGGTTCAAATTAAGGAATGTCATCGTCGTCATGTTGAGGACAATTAAATAGACATAAATATTAATGGACAAAGAACAATTGTCATTTTCTTGTTACGCATTTTATCATTATGACGACGTATCATTTGAAAAAAATAGTTTTGTGTCCGTGACTTAGTCCCTCATTTAATTTAATTTGAATTTAATAAACTTGACAAAATGGCATTCACGTGTCACCTCGTACAAGTCACATGGATTGTCGTTATCTACTTCTCTGTTCATTCCCTAGGCGACGGTTCCTCAGCATCTTTTCGTCTTAATCGTAATTTATTTTCCATTTAAAGGCCTTTACGCAGCAGTTCACTTTTTTAGCGCAAAAAATATGAGCGAATTTGGGACTGCTTTTTTCGGGTCATGTCAATCTTTGAATAAATTACTTCAATTCAAAAATTTTCGCTCATATTTTTTGCTCGAAAAAAGTGAACTGAATGTATGACTTAAATGAAACTAACGTTAAGTGGGTTTCAAACAAAGTGTAATTTATCATTTTTTAATTTAAAATTTAAATGGACACTCCCAAGGCGCTGTATTTTTCTTCTGGTCTTTGAATCAAGGACCAGAAGGGAAATACAGCGCCTTGGACAATCCTACTATAAATGGAATTGGAACCATAATAGTTCAACCATTAAATAAAAAAGGGACCAAATAAGTTCGAATTTAAACAATAAATCACTTTTATTGTTTACTTTACAAAAGCCTAAGACTGGAAATATTTAATTGGGCACGATATTAATTTTTTGAAAAAAGTGGCGCTACAACGCACTCACTTTTTAGTTTTAGTAGTCATGATTCACTGACATGGAAGGGTCGAAGTCGTTGTCATTGAACAACTTGCGGCTATGCAAGAGCAATACATGATTGGACAAGTTTTGAGACAAAACCCGGTTGCGATATCCGGAATATTCAACGTGGATAATTCAACCGCCTGTGGGATGAAAATTTCATCATGAGATTATTTAAATTAAGTTAACACCGATAAAGACTGAATGGCCGACGTAGTGCGCGCCCTAACTCCTCCCAAAATGAGTATTTTTTTCAGGTGGTTGAATTAGGGGAGATGTAGGTAAAAATCCCCGGTAAGTAAAAATCCCCACTTTTTAAATCTTGAATAACGCTGGTAGGGTAAGAGATAGAAAGTTGGTGTCCACATCTTTTTT
>JAQIVZ010002705.1:0-18712 GCA_034700945.1 Arrhopalites spinosus | reverse complement strand
CGGGTCGAGCCGTCAATAGTCTACAAATGACCATGACAACTGACGGGTCTACACGTCAAAAATGCCCAAGAGGTTAAATAACCACGGTAATTTTTACATTATTTTATGCCTTGAATGAAAGTTTAACGATTGAACATGAAAAGAATAAAAATGAATCAACACCAAAACGTGGAGATGAGCCATGAAATATAAAAAATGATTCAGAGCATTTAAAATATTAATTATGACTTTTGTTCAAAAACTTTTTTGATTGATTTTAATTAAAAATGACAGACCTTTAATTTAATTTTTGTGAACTTATTGTTACTGAAAATAGAATTTTGAATAAATGACGGTTATTATTTCACCTAAGTACTTAAGCTGAACTAAAAGTATCAGCTAGTACAAATGGATTGCTCCGCTCAAGTGGAAATCTGGTGGGATAAAAAATAAATTCAAAATCGTCTACAGAGCACCGTTTAAAAATCGGCCCAGGGGATTCTTAGTGAATAACCTTTTGACCCATAAATTAATTCATTTTGCCCCTAACATGGAGTTATTGTAACTTTTTGGGCCTTGAAATGAATTTTTTTGACCCCTAATTAATTTCTTTTCTGGCCCCCAAAAATAAGTCATCTGGCCTCTTAATTTTCTTATTACTGTAAATTAGTCATTATTTTGTTCATGTTCAACCCCTCAATTATTTTTCTAGGACTGCAGTCACTGGTGTGAATGCAGATTTAACAACTCTTAGGAGGGCTCTTTGTCAGTAGTTTCACAATGAACTCAATTTCATTGACTAGATATTTATTTCATAGGTAGTTTTTGAAGCGAATTTATCATAATAAATTGAAAAATACTTTTGGTCGTTAATAAATAAGGCTAGGACTCAATTCTGAAAAATGTCATTGACGTACAGCCCAGGCTATTTTTTTAAAAATACTTTTTTCCATAATAACAAGTCAGATCTAATTCGCAGTTGAGAGAACTTGAGAAGTGTACATGGACTCTAAAACGTTACTAAATTTGACCTTGTACGACCCAGCGAATGAAAAATTGTTGACAGACAGCAATAAACTAAATTATGGCATTATCCTGCCATTTTCGCAATATTGCAAAAAAGTTTTGCAAAATTTTTCGCAAATTGCAAAAATGTCAGGATAAGTGCCATATTGTGCAAATTTTGGTGACAATGTTGACAAATTTACGGTATATATATATATGTACATATAGGGGATATATAGAGATATATAGTGAGAGAGATTGCCTATGTATTAACATGGGATATACATATGTGTAGAAAAGACTAAAAAATGGGGGGAAAAGACTAAAAAGGAGGATGAAAAACGACTAAAAATGAGGAAAACACTGAGCGAGTGTGCGGACGATGTTGCTTCGTCTGAGGTTGGAGAGAGAGTGAGCGGATTTGTGGTCGTGCGTGTCAGATGCATTTTTTCCAGATTAAAAAATATCGTGAGTGTGAGATGCATTTTTTTCAGATTAAAAAAATTAAAAAAAGAGAGATAATTATTTTGAAAATGGGGCGTCTCTATCCCTACATAGATCCGAAGCACTGGACCTCATTAAAAAAGAAAACATGTAAACGTTTACCAAAGCAGAGTTGTGCATGCGTCTCTCTCTCAGAGAGAGAGAAAGAGAGTCTGTGTGTGTGTGTGTGGGTGTACTCTGAATGCATCTTTACATTATATGATTTGAGCGCATCTCTTTCTTTCTATACTCTGATTGCATCTCTACATTATATATCTGTACAAGGGTGATGAGAGTTGCATTAACTATCTGATCCCCAATGCCATCACTACATTTTACTGATGGAGCTCTTGTTTCCGATTCAGAATTTACTCATCACAAGTTCAAGTTTAGTGTGCTTTATGGTACAACTGGCGTACATATTGTAAATACTAATTGTTTTGATTTAATTACGTGTAAAAAAACTCTAGATTATGTACATTTTTTTCTTTCGTGTGTAGTGGAAAATAATAGGACATTTTATGCTAAATTGGCTATTGAAAATGCTCATAAACTTTTTAATCAAGAAATTCAGATTCATTGTTTTGTGAATCACGAAAATATGTCACATTTGCATCTTTTTGACACAAAAAAAATTTTGAGCCTATAATTGAAGAGAACTTAAGAAAAGAACTTTTAGCAGCCCATTATTTTGTTCTGTACTTGTGTCCATATGCATCAAAATACAAATTAAATAGAATTGGATATTTTAATATGTGTGTCCTTTTTTTCGTAATGAAAATTGTACGAGAGAGAAAATTGACTGAAACTGACGTTACAGTGTTGATACAAAGAAAATACCGTGAACATTTTTATCATCCAAATTCTTCATATGTACGAAAACTAACTGACAACTATATAAATATTTTTAAAAAGTTAACAATTTAAAAAATGTACTCTCTCTCTCAAAAATACATGTACTTTTGCGTGTAATACAAGGATTTTTTACACGCAAAATCCATATATTTTCATTATAGCTGTCTCAAGCTTTCAGTTTTCGACAAAAAACCATGCAAATGCATAGTTTTTTTGGAAACACTTTTGTACTCCATTTGTGACGAAAACATTCATTGTTGAGGCAGCCTTGTGAAAACCTATGCAATTACATAATTTTTTGAGACATTTATCCTCTCTATTTTGATGACAATTTGGTGACAATTTTTATTGTCCTCTTGGACGACAATTTTTTTTTCGAAAAGTGAGTGTACTATCATTTTCAGACGGAACTTTGACTACAGGCATAAAATTTACATGTGACAAGTTCAAGTTTCCTGTATTTTACGGGGCTGTAGGTCTGCAAACAATTAAAACTCAAAATGTTTTATTCTTAATTAATAAAAAAACTGTGTTTCGTGTATTTTTTTGACATGTTTAGAAGACCAACTACTAGTGGGTAAGTTACTGTACCAAATTAAGTGCGCGAGAGAATATTTGAACAAGGAATTGTTTATTTATTTGAATATAAATGAGAAATTGTTTGGCATAAGGACATGCCTACCATGTGTAGACTATTCTCGAATTGTACGTAGTTACAGACTTTGAAGATGAGATAAAGACAATATCTCATACAGCTAACTTGCCTTTTGAGTCTGAAGAGGCTAATGTTTACAATGTAAAAAAACTATCGGCAGAAGCTGGCTATGTGAATACTACAATTGTATATTACAGACAAGAGAGAAAATGGAAGAGGAAAAAATTGACAGATGAAGAGGCTGCAGTCAGGATCCAGAGATGGTTTAAAGAAATAATTTTATGTTCAGATCACAAGTTTCTTGGAGAACTCGCACAAAAATGTTATGCAAAACTATGCAAAGCATAGTTTTGGGTGAAAACAATCATTGATCTGAACTCAAAATTCATTTTTTTTGAAAAATGCCCGTGTTGACTTTCACAAACGTTATTTTGTACAGTGAATTTGACGCTGTGTGTACAAATTATAAATATAGTGTATATTATGCATGTCTCTCCTTTAAATATTAGAAACACATGACTATAGTTTTATTCAAGATAAAAAAACTCAATATAATTAAACATTTTTTAAATTCTTTAATTTTAAAAAATGAACCGCAAGCCAAAATTGGCAATGACTTTAATTATGACTACGACCAAAGTGGACAAGAGATAAAAATTATTGGGAAAATGAAAAAAATGAGTGACTTTAAAAACAGGTTGAACCATGTAAATTATATTGCAGTGTCATGTTTCGCAGATTATTTTAGATTGCGAAAATCTTTAAGTTGCGAAATTACGAAAAAATTAAATTGTTATGTAATCAAAAATTGTATTTTTTCAAGAGTGAAAGACCCATATTATTTAAAGACAGTGTTAGAGAGTGAGTGCTATAAAAATGTGCGAATTTCATGGGTCCGTGGGAAAAAAGTGATTTGTGAACCGGAAGTGAATGTTGACAAATTGGCAATAAGAAGTCAACGTCAATATAGAGAACACACGTATCATCCAAATCATGAGGTTGTGAAACAGTTAGCACTGAAATTTAATGCTATGACGAAAGAGAGAGAGTAAGTGTGTTTTCATAACTTTTTTTTTTGAAAAAAAATAATTTCTCAAACAATCAAAGGGCCCAAAATTTTAATTACACACAATAATTAGTCTATAGTTGACTCTATTTAATTATCTAAAAAAATGGAAATCGATCTGCCGTTACAAGATTTCTAGCGAGGGTAAAGAGAGAGAGAGAAAAAGAGAGAGAGAGGGTGTGTGGGTGTGAAGATATGTGTGTGTGGGTGTGTGAAACAATTAAATCACCCGCTCTTTGATGTGATGTTTTAATTTTTTTTGCGCATGAAAAATAAAATTTGCTTTATCGTCGGCATTGGCCGGGTATTTAAACCCTATTCGCCAATTGTTTGCACTCAATGAAGCCCAAGAACTTCAACAGTAATCATGTCCCCTGTGACCATTGTCCTCGGACATTTGGCTCACATCGACGGAGAATAATTCACCAGGATAAATATCATCATTGTTTTGACTGTAATCAATTTGATCCCAACCTACCAACCCATTCATGTCCCCTATGGGCACTAAATTGGGTAGCAATGGACCAAGACCAGGACAACTTGACGAGTCTCATATCAAGCAAATTGAGCATTGCCGTAGAGGAATAGTGAAAAAATATAGACATGTATATAAGGACCATGAACACACGGTAGGCAGTGGATTCGACATGATCCAGGAGCCTTTAAAAAAATTATTATTGGAAGCTCTTAAAGTGTACAAAAACCAGCAAGTTATTCTAATGTTCAAGACATGGCTTCATAAAGCTAACGACGCCACAGACGCAGTACATACAGACATTGAGACAAAAAATTACTGATGTTAAATGAACACGATGTTGACCAACTGTTGACTGATGAATATAATTAAGTCGACAAACGAATCGAGCGTTACGATACAAAAGCAAGTTGCCATGTGTTTAGTCACTTTGAAAATTTGGACGTTACAATATGCAAATTTGAACCAGAGACTGGAGGGATGAGAAAAGTTAAATTGCCGCCAGGATTAAAAGGACGACATGGACTAATTAACTTGGATTACAAAGAGCCGTATTGTTTCATATCAGCTGTTGCATCAGCTTTGCTGTCAAAAGAAATGAAAGGTTGGAGAGATATACACAATACGTTGTTATATGAGACTATGAAATCTTTCAACATTGAAGAGATGGATTCCTCCATGCCGGTTATGAACATTGGTAAGTTTGAACGAGCCAATAAAATTGGAATTAATCTTTTCAAGTATGAAAACGGTAAGGAGGAACCATACAGACTTACTAAAGTGAAAGAACAAGTCGTC
Organism: Arrhopalites spinosus; assembly: GCA_034700945.1. NCBI lineage: Eukaryota > Metazoa > Arthropoda > Collembola > Symphypleona > Arrhopalitidae > Arrhopalites > Arrhopalites spinosus. Next base: position 13,396 of record JAQIVZ010002705.1, on the reverse strand, counting down.
TATTTACTACTAATTAATGATGATGACCATGGGCATTACATTGGAATCTCAAACCCGTCTCGCTTTTTTGGAAAAAATGGCAAGCAGAAACATTTCAAATGCCCATACTGTCTCAAGACCTATCAGACAAAGACAGTAATGGACAAGCATTTACAAGGATGTCTGACTGTTTATTGTCAAAAAATGACGTTTCCAAAAGAGGATAGCTACGAGTTTAATAATTTTAAAAAGACCATTCAACAAGAGACCGAGATTATATTCGACATTGAAACTTTTTGCACGCCTTATGAAGAACCTGAAGAGGATGTGAGATTTGAAAAAAATGCCATGTTGGAGGAGGCTGGCCATGTGCCACCAAAAATTGCCAAATTGCAAAAATCAAAGACGACAAATGAATGCACACACGGGCCCGCATCCTATGGACTAGTCGTCATTAAAACAAGCGGTGAGACGGATTATAGCGATTACTGCGGGCCGGATGTTATTTCCCATTTTTTGGAGACTTGTATCGACATTGCGGAGAAGGCTAAAAGGGAAATAAAAGAACGAGACGACACGCCCACCCCCACCCCAGAACAACAACATCAGCATTCCTTGGCAACAAATTGCTGTCATTGTAAAACAGAGTTTACGTCTCAAAACCCCAAATGTTTTCACCACAACCATTTTGACTCTTTCTATATTGGAGCCGCTTGTAATAATTGTAACTTGAAGACCCGTTTTACATATATTGTCCCAGCCATTGCGCACAACACTAGCAGATTTGACAATAAATTAATTTTAAAAAATCTGGTGGCCGATCTTGTAGAGAAAATAAAGCTCATCCCAAAAAATTCAACAGAAAATTTTGTCACAAGAACATTTGATGATGACATCAAGATTCTGGACTCGTGTCAATTTCTAAATGACAGGCTTGAAGTTTTGATTGACAATGTAAAGAATGAAGCAAAAACAGCACAATAATTGGGAAAACAATTTTGTTGTCTATCACAGCATGTGGACGAGGACGAGCTAATGCCATTGTTGTGTGGGAAACTCCCTTCCCGTACGAATTTATGACTGGACCGCACGTACTTGCAGATGATGTAGGACTCCCCCCAAAGGAAACATTCGACAACAAACTAAAGAATGAAAAATGTACCGAGAAAGACTACAAGCTGGCCCAGCTATTGTACAGGAAGTTGGGCTGCACATGTTTTAGACAATTTTTGCTTCATTATAATCGCATTGATGTACTCTGTCTAGAGGACGTGTTTGTCTCATTTAGAAAAAAAATTTATGACAATTTCGGATTGGATGCTACACAATATTGCACCGCCCCCTCTCTTGTCTTTGCAGCTGCAATGAAAACTTGTACAGTCCCATTGCCCATTGGAATATATAAAAGACGAGGAAATGGTCCATTTCTTACGGGATAACATCAAGGGAGGGAATACTTTTTGTACTACTAGAATATCTACAGCTAATTCAAGACACTTGCCATCATATGACGCAACAAAAGAGGAATCCTATCTCCTCTATGCAGATTTGAACGCTTTGTACAGCTATTGTATGCAGCAATTTTTGCCATACGGAGATTTTAAATGGATGAGTGACAGAGCACTAAAAATATTAGAAAAAATCCCGCCAAATTTTTAACTGAATTCAAAAATCCAGCGGGATACATTGTCAAAGTGGACTTGGAGTACCCCAGACATTTACATGATTCCGACAGGAATTTCCCCTTGGGCGCAGTCAAGAGGAAGCTTGAGATGAAAGAACTTTCCTCCCATACTAAACAAGCCGCGGAAAAATATAAAATTGACTTGAAATCTTTTTTAAAAGCCCAACGCCTGCTACTCACCCTGAAGGACAAGAAGGACTTTGTATGTCATTCTACAGAACTAGCCTATTATTTGGAACGAAAGCTCGTGTTAAAAAAAGTGACTGAGAGTATAAAATTCACCCAAATTAATTTTTTGAGCGGATTTATAGACTTGAATATTAGAGAGAAAAAAAGCCAAGGCTAAATTTGCAAAAGCACTACGCAAATTACTCAATAATTCGGTTTATGGTAAACTGTTACAAGACCCAATGAAATATGTCAATGAAAAGCTTAGTCTGAACCGGTTCAATGCACTCAAAGCTATTGCCCAACCTGGACTTAAAGATTTTTATATTGTCAATGAAGAGTTCTCCATTGTTACTTATAAAAAGGCCACACAAAAGATGGACAAATTCCTAGCAAGTGGTTTTACGATATTGAGCCTGGCCAAGGTCACATTGTACCGTGCATACGATTTGATCCGTGAAATATTTCTTTCCTTTGATCTGCATTACAGTGACACTGATTGTTTAACTGGCAAGGTCACGTGTACATATGAAGAATATTTGGAAAACATGAAAAAGTTGAATTTTTTGTTCGACGTTTCAAATCTGGACTCATCCCATCGTCTCTATAGTAGAGATCATGAGGGAATTCCCGGCCTATTAAAGACGGAATTAAACGTTGAAAACTTTAAAGAGGTCGTATCTTTGAAGGCAAAACAGTACAGCATTCTTCAGGAATTCAAGATTAGCGAGCTTTTAAAAAAAGCGGGAGTGTGTGTGGACGGAAATGAAGCAAAATGTATCATTGTTAATATGCTGAAGGAGTTTACATGGCTTTTTGATTACAATAAATTGGACAAGGACAACCCATTGTACAGCGAAAAGAGCGGAAATCAGCCCATTTCATTTAAAAATGAAACTGAATTTACATTTTGCGACATTATTGTACATAAAAGTGATCAGAAGTGTAAGGGAATCCCTAGCCATTTTATTAGTGAGGACCAGCAACATGAATTTTACAAGAATATAATTTTGGAACAAGAGCTTGTAAAGGTGGACGTGAGACAAATAAGATCAAGACATCAGAAGCTGCAGACGGTTACGTGTATTAAAACTTCTTTTCATGACTTTGACTTGAAGAGATTCTACATTGACGCTTTACACTTTTATCCCTACGGGCACAAACGAATAAAAAAAATGTAAGTGTATCCCCACGCCGATTTGTGTAGTTTTTTTTAGTTTAAAGGAGAGAAATTAATGTGGCAAACACATTTTTTAGACACTTGGAATGTATATAAGAGAGAGATAGATGAACAAACTCAATGTGTGTGTAAATATGTATTATATATAGACTAATGTATCTCAAAATGAGTGTGTGTAAATATGTATTATATAGAGACTAATTTACCCTCTAAAATGTGTGTATATATGTATTATATAGAAACAAAATTGTCAAATTTCATTTCAAAATGCCATATATTGACAAAAAATGACTTAAAATCCATGTATTTTTGAGAAACATGGGCTAAAATTCATTTTATGCATGTTTTGCGTCTACACAAAGAGAAAATGGCTCTAAAAACTTAAGTTATTGTATTCAAAAACTATGCAAATGCCTAGTTTTTTGCCTCAAAAGCAACGCTTTTGTGCCGAAATCATTCATGATTGAGACAGTTTTAATAAAAAAATACATGGATTTTTTTGGAAAATGTATGTATTTGTTGAGAAATCATTCATGTTTCAGGCAGCTTTGGAGAGAAATCCATGTATTTTTAGAACAAAAGTGTCATAAAAACACAAAAAAGTGTCAAAAAACGTTCATTGAACTCAAAAAGTGTCAAAAAAGACGTCCATTTAAATAAAAAACATGGTTTAAAAACAACTAAAATGACAAAAATTGAGTAGTATTGTACAGAATGTCAATCAAGATGGACGAAATCTCACTGTTTTTGAGATTTCTATTCACAATGTTGATTGCGGGAGCAACTCAAAGTGGCAAGACTGAGCTGGTTTTAGAGATTATAGCCAAAAGACATGACATAATAGACCAGAAAATTGAACGAATCATCTATTTACAAAATTGGAAAAATTGGAAAAAATGGCTCAAAAGGATCCGACAATTTATTTGACCCGTGACATGTTACACTTACCAGAATTATATAAACCAAATTTTCTAATTGTAATTGACGACTTTCTACTAGAATCATCAAAAGAATACAATGAAATTGTCACCAGCCTTTTTATCCGAGAGGCTCATCATAAACAAATGAGCGTCAATTTCCTCTCTCAATCCCTTTTTCCCAAGAATTTGAGAACTGTCTCAATTAACTCATTATACTTGGTAATTAAAAACAAATTAGAGACGCCAGTTCCATCTATACTTTTGCACGCCAATTCTCTCCAAGTAACGTCCGGTTTTTTTTGACGCCTATAAAAGGGCTACAAGTGACCTATACGGCTATTTGTTTGTCGACTGTCATTCCGTGAGCACAGACAAATATCGTCTCCGTAATTGTATTTTTCCAAGTGACAAGTGTGAACCTTATGTCAATGAAAAAAGTGAGGGATAATTGCGGGTTTTTATTGACTATTGCATACGCCAGAAGTAAATATGCCGCACATGCTTTAATAAAGAAAGCTACCCTGCCACAACTTCAAGCCCTTGTGGAAATTATTGTAAATATTGAGCTGCTTGGAGGGTGTAAACAAAAAAGAGACCTGAAAACATTAAAAAAAATTAATTGGAATACAACAAACATTAGCGCAAAAACCTTAAAAAACGCTAAAAATATACAGCCAATTTTAGCTTGTGGACTGAAATATTTAATTGAAAGGGGCGTTCTTAAAAATTGTAATGCAGATTTATAAAGTGATTTCTCTTGACACATATAACAAACTTGTAAAGGAGACCGTACATACGGAGAGAGAGCCTGTACATAAGGAGAGACAGGAAGAAAAGGAGAGAGAGAAGCCTCGGTGAATAAATTTTGAAAATGTTAACATTTTACGTCAAGTTAAACAGCTCAAAAGGTGAGTCTTTTGGAGCTAAAAATACAAACAACAATTTTATAAAAAATCTCAAAGAGCCAATTTACTGTAAAAACTATGAATATACTCTGTTGGATATCGACTTTAAGATCAAAAAGAAGACTTTATGTGACGACGATAAAGGTGGAATAATAACAGTGGAAGTTGGACAGCTGTTTACAGCCCAGTTTTTCTCTCCAAAATTGACCAATAACGTCAGCGATTGGATTTTGCACAAAAATACTATAATCGGTTCAAGATACAAATATTTTCTCTTTGGAGTTGAAAAAAAGAAGATGACTCATACATAACCATCAAAAATGAGACGGAATATCTCCTTAGAATTCCAAAAGAATTAGCGGATGCATTGGGATTTGGCGACGAAATTTTTAATGATGAACTAATTGAAAGTCCAAGACCAGTTTCAAATTATGTTTTTGAAAAAATATAAAATAATGTCCCTATTGCAATTACACTTGGAAAAATACCAGAAAAAAAGACATTTAATTTTTTGAAGCATACTAAGACTGGGGTTTATGACCTGAAGACTCTGGTTAGCGCCATCAGCACAGGACTTGCCGAAAATGAATTGCAGGAACTTGTGCGTTTTTATTTTGACAAGGGAAAATTGGAAATTAGTCAACTGGATACTGACACCTTCTACAAGATGAGACTCTCTAAAAATATCAACCTCGTCGACGATTTTTTATTTGACGGACCTCTTTATTCATACGACTTTAGAGGCCTAGAGGTTTCTCATACAGCAAAGAAAATTGATGTATTTATGGAAGGACTAAAAGAAACAATATATCCAGACACTACAAAATTTCTTTTAAAGTCTTTATGGTCATCAGGGCTTGACCAACATTTTGAATTTTCCCGCCCCACGTTTATCCCGATTGAAAAAGATAGGATCGAGGCTATTCGGCTCTATATAAGAGACGATTCGCTCGTGTCATTTACCTCCAAATCAGTGAACGTGACACTTGTGTTTCGACCTTCCTCCTCATCAGGAGAAAAGTTTTGTATGGAAAAAGTGAGTGTACATTATCAAAGAAAACACAAAAGCCTAGAAACGGACAGTCTACAAAAAGCCTATAAAATCAACAACAAAATCTACAAAAAAGACTATAAAATCAACAACAAAATCTACAAAGAAGACTATAAAATCAACAACAAAATCTACAAAGAAGACTATAAAATCAACAACAAAATCTACAAAAAAGACTATAAAATCAACAACAAAATCGACAAAGAAGACTATAAAATCAACAACAAAATCTACAAAGAAGACTATAAAATCAACAACAAAATCAACAAAGAAGACTAAAAGCGAACAGCCTACAAAATGAAAAACATGAAAAGAAAACAGGAGGCTACGGCACTGAGGGAAGAATTGGATCTTTTCTCCACGCCACCCTTTGACAATTCAATTGAATCATGTTATTACGTACGGATATACCCTCAGGGGGATATGAACAATGACAAAATTGAATTTCTATACGATGCCTCTAGATCAAAAAATTTTGTAGACTTGCGTGGAAGCTATTTTTATTTTTCTTTCAAATTAATGAAATAAGTTGGCATAAAAGATGAGAACATTGTCCAAAATGAGGATATGAGCAGCGTCAACTTGCTCTTCCAATGACTCATCAAGGACACTAAGGTGGAGCTAAACTCTACAAAAGTTGCCGACACCTCAGACTTGTATCTTGTACTGAGCTTTACAAATGTACTATTAGAAAACAGCCCTAGCACAAAAAAAGGCAGAGCTTACAGGACAACTGTACTACAATGATACTACTCCGGGTATAATTACAAATAATACAGGCTATGGAGACTATCAAACTCTCCTAGCTCAGTCTAGTACGATGGAAATGGCTGGCAACTTGAGCTTCGATCTGTTCAAGATGAAAAGATACTTACCGGATGGCGTCAACATAAAAATAAAAATGACAAGAAGCGGCCCAGAATTTTATAATTGGAGTCCTCCAGTCGCACCAGCCAGTGTAGAAGGTCAACCACCTCCAGTTGCTGTACAAACTCATTACAAGTTTGTATTTCAAGACATGTTTTTTGTCATAAAAAAATCAGCATCTCACCATCTATCCAGATCAATTTTGACGCCCAATTCAGACGAGGAGCTGTAATGAACTTGCCCCTAAAAAGGACTGAAGCTAGGACATTTAGCCTTTCCCAAGGGAGTATCCATTTTGCAACAGAGAACTTGTGGGGTGAACAAGTTCCTACTCGAATCCAAGTTGCATTCACAAACTCTCACGGCCTACTTGGCAATTGGAACATGAATCCCTTTAATTTCCAGCAGTTCAATCTACAGAGTTTACAGCTATTGGTAGAAGAACAGACTAACGTTTCCAATACATTGGAATTGAACTATGGAAAGAACCAATACATTGAAGCATATAGAGCTCTATTCTCCAATGTAAAAGAGGAGGAGGAATCTAATGGAATTTCAAGAAAAGATTTCAAGGCAGACGGTCTTGCCTTGCACACATTTGACATCAAATGTCCTGCATCAGAGAATTCCATGGGACCACCAAAGAGCGGGAAAATCAAACTTTTTGCAAAATTCTTTACCACTTTGGCTCAGCCCACGACAATGATTGTCATTGCAACTTCTGAAGACCTTCTCAAGATTGACAAGAATAAAAATGTCACCACTTTAATCACCCCTTAAAAACTTCCATTGTACAAGTACAATGAAAGTTTTTGTTAAAGCTGTCTCTCAAAAAAAACTACAATAGATAGTTTTTATTAAAGCTGTCTCATGTCTCATGTCTCAAAAAAATGATTTTCTTTCAAAAGCAATGCCATTGCTTTTGATTAAATGTACAGAAGTCGGACAAGAAAATGACAAAAACATTTATGTTTGTGTCGAAATCATTTATGATTGAGACAGCTCTATGAAAAAATATACGAATGCATAGTTTTTTGAGACGTGTAAATAGACCATTTTTGTTATAAATGGATGTAGTTTTATTATATTTATTTAGTATGTACGATTTAGGTGAATTTTTAGTATGTAATCTAAATGTAATTTAGTATGTAGTTTAAAAAAACAAAAAAATGTAAAAAAAGTATTCATTCAATAAAAAAATTGTAAATATAATTATACAGCTTGTAGGTCATTCTCATAAAAAAGTTTCTCCAATCTCTCTTGCGTTTCATCTCTAAGGTAATAGACAACGGGATGAGCTCTTGTATCAATTTCATCAATGTAAAAATTTTCATCAGAAAAGGTTACTTTATAGCCTTTTTAAAAAGCTTGCCAAATTTGGAGATTTTAACTCTTTGGTTCAGCTTGAATGTTAGTTTTTTGATTTTTTTTGAAAAATAATTGTCGTACAGTCGGCTCCATAATTCTGGTTCATCTTCTTTTTTTATGAGTCCAGGCTTCATCCCATGGGCAGAGTGTGTTGTCATATTTATGCTGTCAATCACCTTGTCCAGTACATTCACATAACGTTTCTTTTAAGTCAATGTAAAATAGCGGGAGAGTCGAGTCATTAAATATTTAACGGCAATATCAATTAAACTCGCATTGATTTCCGTTTTTGTGGAAAAAAGTTTAATTTCTTTTTCTTTGAACAGGCCAAGAACATGCGAGTTGTAAAACTCTTTGCCCTGATCGCCCCAGGCTAATTTATAGGGCTCTCCTTTTCTTTTTCTCTTTTTCTTTAGGCTTCAGCCACTTGAATTCCCGTCTTCTTTTTTATAGGAAATGCGTCCAATCTGCGGCTCATGGCGTCCATTATTAGTAGAATTCAGGCGTTTCCATTGTTTTGTTTGGCAAAACGACGGAGATCAATTAGGTCAATGATCAATTGATGGTGTAAAAAATGTACAATCACTTTACGTCTCGGGAATCTTTTGCGGACTTTCTTGTGTAAATACACCTCTCATAGTGTATTTAGCTCACTTATTTCTTTTTTTCATTTTTGTACTTGTTGGAGCTGTAAAGGAGCCTGGGATAGAAGGATCACGACATGTCTGTCGCCATAATGATGACAAATTTTATTTGTCGTTCTTTTATACTAAAATCATACGCGCTCTCTCTCTCTCTCAGAGGATTTTTACACCCTCCATAAAAATTTGTATTGTCAGACCGATTCGCTTTATTTTTATCTAATTAATTCCCTTCAAGTATAGGCTAGATAATCAGAGTAATTAAAATTTTAGGTACTCTGTATTTTTTAGGGGTGAGATGTATCTCCTGTATGCAAAAAAATGCAATGAAAAACTCTTTTCAAGTGACTCTATTGCGTTCATTTCTCCCTTTTTGGAAAAGTATCCCTTTTTCTGGCTCCAGGCAATGCATTCCTTCGACTCTCTCAAAGGTTTCAACCTCTCGCACACGTTCAAAGGGATTCTCTCCTAACCATTACACAAAGGGACCCTCTCTCTGCACAGGAGAATCTTTCTTCACTGAAAATTAGCCTCTATACAAAGGTTTTATAGGACAATTCTTCTTTTTTCTATACATTGTCATGGGCTCACTGAAAACATTTTGATTCCCTATACAAGGGATAAAATCTCTGCACAACTCAAAGGGAGCTCTATTTCTCTCAACACAAACAAAACATAAATGTCATTTTGATATAAAACAACGTTTTTGGCAGAAAATTATCTCAGTTGCACCATGATCTTTCTCGTGATTGCATGTATTTTTTTGTCCCCCTTTTTGTGGGCATTAGAATGTCCAGAAACTCCCCACCCCTCCCAAATAGAGTGGGAAAAAATGATGAATATTTTACATTCATTAACATGGACTGGGAAAACTTTGAACGCTACTACCCATAAACCAGAAAAGAGTTTGATGCTCCCCATCATCGCAACGTCTGAATTAGCTGTACTAATTGTACTGCATGTGCACATGCTGTACAAAAAAAATATTTTATAAAGAGAATCCTCCCAATTTAATTCAGTCTTCATCAAGACGTCAATCAAACTGTATCTAGGCCGCTTTCGTGAAGAGTATGGATATGATAGTGGGGACTGGACCACAGAATTTCTGTTTAGCAGTGTAGATAATTTTGACAAGGTGAAATTGCAAATATTTCGCTCTCAAAGTTTTGGAACATTCAACTACAGTTACAAGTGTATAGAATTTGAAAATATTGACAGATTAATTGGATTTTGGGAGGGAAAAAAACTACAACATGCGGCGATTTTGGATACTCGTTTGCCGGCTTTTACTCCAAAGATGAAAATCCCTTTCCAGGCATTAAGAATGATTATTGTAATACATACAACCCCTTCCACATGGATGATGTAGAGGAGACTGGAGGAGATTTTGACCGAGTTCAAAATTGAAATGGATATAAAATATATTGAAAAGATTGGGACTAGTGTGGACATTGACTACACGAGACTAGCTGATACTTGGCCATTGACAGATGAAGAAGAAGAATTTGTTTTTTTTGTTTAATTTTTTTATTTACATGTATTTACAATTTTTTAATAAAAAATCATTTTGTAAAATAACCACAATAGCATTCTCTCAACCATTCCTCTCTCAATCTTGATTTAACAAAAATATAAAAGCATGGCTCGCATAATCCATGTTTAAAGTCTCCTTTAAAAATATAGAACGAGTCACCAATCATATAATCTCTTTCAGTATAAGCATGAGGGAAAAGATTTGGAGATCAACAACCACAGCATTGTTGTTGCAGCCGCTTTATTTCAATCTAATTTTTCTTATTGCCACCAAGTTGACATCTAAATTGAAATTCGGTCTTGTCATCTTTCAAACTCAATAGATCGAGAAATGAACGGCTGCATAAATTACAGCATAATTCACAATCATCAACCTTGGTCAATTCACTTTCTTTTTCTCCAAGCCAGTCAAAATGGCATATCGCACATTTTCGTTCGTCTCTATTCACTGTCACTTTCGACATCATCAAGTCTGTCAAAAAATCCGCACGGACACTTAAATATTTCGCCTTGTCCTCATCGTACAAAGTAGCTATAACAAGGACCACAGAGAGAGTGTTTCAAGTCTTTTTTGAACAGATAAAAAAATCCTCTACTTCTTTATCTGCTCGTATGTAATCTATGTCACAATTGGCGTCGCTACATCCGCAACAAATGTAGAATATATGTTCAACTTGAAGCCACCACTCGGCCTTCTCACAACCATTCTCCCATCTGGTTTTATTTAATTTTTTCCTCTTTGAATTCTTTCATTTTTTTTATTTCGGGTAGACAATGTTCACAGTACAAGCTGCCAGCATATATGTACAGAGTGTATATACGAGTACTTTCTTTCCAGCCACAATTATTACAACGTATAATTTCTGGTCTCAATAGGGTTACACTCATTTTTTATTGAATGCATTGATAGTATAAAGTCCGTATACCAGGAGGTAGCTCTTGGTCAAAATAGTCGATATAATTGATAGACTTTGTAATATTTTTAATTTCTTTTTTTGATTCAATTACTTTAAACTTGTATAAAATATTTGGGTCAATTTTAAAAATGTTTTTGAATTTTTTAAATTCTGAAATTTGAGAAGAAATAAAAAATGACGTTTGAATTCCTGCCCGTAAATTGATTCAGAGAAAGAGCCTAAACACACCTTTACACTTGGCATTTAAAAACACGAATGACGAAAAATTACAAAATTTTTGATTAAAACTATGCATTTGCATAGTTTTTGTCGAAAACAATCGCGTTTGAGATAGCTTTAATAAAAATACGTGGATTTTGTGTGTAAAATCATTGTATTACACGCAAAAGGACATGTTTTTTTTGAATAACGTTTGTCCTTGACCTAGATTTTTTAATTACAGCAATTAAAATAGATAATTGCTATAATTTTTTTGAAAAAAATGGTCGTCACGCGATAATTTTTTAGAGAAACGAGTAAAAAGCTGGAATGAAAGACTAAAAAGCTGGATGAAAGACTAAAAAGGTGGATGAAAGATTAAAACCTAGTCAGTCGTGAAAATGGCTTTGCCCCAGTGCCACTTTTGTCGTTTGGCTGATGGAAATTACATGGAAGATGCCGTAAGAAGAGGAAAAATTGTTCCATATATAGAGGCCATAAAGCAGGATTTAATTGTAATAGTAGGTAGCCTAAAATTGTAAAACACAAGTTGACTTTGAACTAACCCAAGTGCAAAAAATTTATCCCGAATTTATTCACTATCGTCCCAATCCTATAATTTAGTTAGCAAACTAACCTTTAGCGAAGATGGAACTCCCAAAATGTGCTCTGTGTCGACTATATTTAAACAATTATATGAAAAGTTTGGTGACTGCATGCAACCCTCGGGATTATCTTGCTAAAATACAAGAAGACTTGAAAAACATGCGAGGGAGACCCGTGTGTAAATCATGCAAAGAGATCGTTGCATATGAATTTAAGGCAGCTCAAAAACAATTTCCCTCAGAATTTGCAAATTATCCCCCAAATCCAGTGTTGGACTCTACAAGTAGCGGTAGTGAAGAGGAGAAAGAGGAGGAGGAAGAGAGTAGCGAAATTGAGGAGACTGACAGTGAAGAAGAATATCCTATCGTTATGCAGGGGAACAAAGTACACGAGTGGTCTACAAAAACAGTAGATAGAGAGAGAGCGAGAGAGATGGATCCACATTATGAGGAGAGTGAAGAAAAGGATAGCAACGAAGAAGACTTGAACAGCATCCGAGACGAACTTTTGAGCGGGGAGTAAACGTTGAGAGAAACGTTTTTTTTGAAAAAATTGTGACAAACATGTTGGTCCCAATTTTTTTTGAAAAGAACTTTAAAATTAAATTTAGTATTCATCATCATGTCGACCGGCACAGACATCATGTCTCTTGCTGCCATCATTGGACACCTTGCAGTCTCCAAAAACTTCAAGTTTGTCAAGTTGCTGTACATTAATGGAAATAACTACAAGCCATCTGTTCTTATCTTCCCTCTCTCCGATTTACAAGGACTTGTAAAGGAATGGAAGAAACTTGCAAACAGATTGACTCAACCCCTGCCAGTGAGTTGATTGAAAAATTGAAAACACCAACTGGAACACTACAAAAACCCGACAAGGATTTTTCAAGGATGCTTTTGTCCCTGAATCTGGCATAATTCGTATGAGAGCCGAGAAAAGAGAAGATGGATATTGGTTTCATTTCTTGAAACCTCAATCTTCTCTTTCATATCCCGAATGGAGAGGTCCAAGCATAAAGCTCAAGCATGACGAAATCCTCTTCCTTATTCCAACTTTGAAAAAAATGTAATTTTTTTGTAATTACATTTTGTCCAAAAAAACATGTATTTTTTGGACGTGATTTATGAAAAGAGTTATATATAAACAAGCATCAAAAAAATGGTTGATAGCATCTAATGTGACAGCAGCTAAATTGAGCAAAGTAGCACCAAAAAAGAAGGTCCCAGCATCTAAATAATACACACCACATCTAATTATTAAACCCAGCACCAAATCATAGACACCGCATCTAATTTATGAATTCAGCAGCTAAATTTTAAATTCAGCATCTAATTTATAGATAACACTGGCATTTTGCCGCCGTGCACAAATTTCCCACA
>JAQIVZ010002704.1:0-18721 GCA_034700945.1 Arrhopalites spinosus | reverse complement strand
TAACCACGTGACCTCCAAGAGGTCACCTGGAACAAGTTTCCTGACCCCTTAGGAACGTGGAACAGCAATAAAAAAAAGTGGCCGCCAACTTGACGTTAGACCTCCCATGTCAAGTTAGCGGCCTGGCAGCCGACTGCTGACTTGACGCCCATGTCCGTCTTCATCTTCCATATCACCAGACAAGATAAACGGGAGACATGCTACTGGTCGGTGTTGAAGTTGACGATATAAAATTCTTACAGATTATTAAAATTAAATTAATGAGGGTTTAGCAAACAAACACAACTAAAAGTATTTTTTCAGCTGAAATGAATCAACCATTTTATAAACCAGAAAAAACAGGCTGGAATATAATTTAGTTTCAATTATGATAAAGTTAATTAATTTATAAAAATTAATAAATTGATGCACCCATTTACTGCATTCCAAAAAAATGTTCTTTTAGCTATTTCATTTTTTTTTATCTCGTCTGATTAAAAAATCGAAATTTTGTTTTTATTTAAAATCAATTTAGAATAAAGCATTTTCATTTTCCATTATTACACAATTGTTTCATAATTAATCAATTATTGATTAAATTATTTTATTTGAATAACTTGAACGCCATTCCATGGCATTTCTCCCATTTGTGCCAGAACATTAAAGAAGGTCGTTTGCCACGGGTCGTGGTTATCCATATCAAATTAAATAAAATAAATTAAATGTAACACCAAATTAATGTACATATAATTTAATTTTTAATTGTCGAAAATATTTTCAGTTGAGTCAACTCCTTCCCCACATATTAATGGCTAAACTTGGTAACTTGGTAGCACGTGTATGTTACTAAACACATGGAATGCTAAAAATTATTTCATTTATACATCTTTAAATGTGACCCCAGATAATTAAAACAATTTTGAAAATGTTGCCGCCTTGTATTGTTCATAACCACAATACCCATTTTCCAAATCCTTTGAATCATTAAATCAATTTTTGAAAATTGAAACCACAACCGACAAGACTTCAATTAACACCCGATGATCAAAAAAACTCCGATGGCGCTTAAAAGACAAATGAGGCCAATTTGATGAATCAAAAAAATTACAGAATCAACCAAACTAAGGGGCTCATAGTCACTCTCTTCATCAATCCATCTTCATCAAAAATTTCAATGTATCAGCTCACTCCTTCCTGCCTTAGTGAGCCTATGAGCACACTTAAGTTTTGCTAAAGCCAAGTGGAACTTTAGATGCTTAGTGAATTCGTTTTTTGTAAGATTGGACTATAGTTGACGACTAAAGGAAAAACTTACACTTAAGTCCGTTAGTGAATCTACTCCCTGAGTCTAATCAAGCCTGCTCAAATGTCAAAGTACAGCAAAACCGTGGTTATATTGAGAACAGTCATACGAGGTCGTCGATGTAGGGTCACAAATTCGGTGTTTTTGTCGCACATAATTGAAGAATAAGACGTAGATTATGATCAATTGTGGAAAGTAATTAAATACTCAAAATATTGTGTGGAACATGGAGCCGACATAAAGAATTGATTAAATGGACGAGTTTAGTGTAGGCTTTCACCTGGCAAATCTTTTAATTTCTACTCTGTTCACCCACCTCCCGTTCATGAACGGGTAACCCCCTAGTTAAGTAATAAATTTTTTTTTAAAAAACTAGAAATTTTAAAGGATTTTAAAAAATATAATGCTCCTGCGGTGGTGTCGTATTTTTTTTCCTTTTCTAATTTTTTATTGTACAGGGTGGCCTAGACTGCGAAGCTACCGACGCAAAAAAAGGTAATTTGGTATTAATTTGAGAAGCAAAAAAACCCTTAAAATCACCAACTTTCTAGGTGACCCATTCCTTCGGGTCAAAATTAAATTCGTACAGTGTATGTGATTGATTTACGTTTCAAACAATGATCTATGTGTCTTATTTATTATTTGGGACAGGATCAGCAGGGGCGGTCGTGGCCAATCGATTGTCCACAGACTATAACGTTTTACTGCTCGAAGCGGTGGGTGACCCATTTCCGTTTTGTGAGATTCCCAGTTTTTCCTTGTTTCTTCTGGACTATCCGGCGTTGGATTGGATGCACCGGACAATCCCGCAGAAAAACGCTTGCCTCGCTCTTCACAATCAAGTGCGTACTGTTAGATAAAACTAGTGATAGCAAAAACTGTAAAAGTTATAACATTTTTCATACTTTCAAGAACCTGGCTCTATGTTTTTCTAATTACAAATTGGCGGACAAGGGCAAATATGTATTGTGTTTTCAATGGTTCATGTTTATGCTGCAATAATATATTTTTAGGAGTCAGGATGGTCTCAAGGGAAGAGTTTGGGCGGAACGAGTAAAATCAATTTTCTCATCCATTCACGTGGACACCCTCAGGATTTCGATAATTGGGCTGATATTGTCGGCGACCCGTCTTGGAATTATGAGAGCGTCCTTTCATTTTTCAAGAAGAGTGAAGATTATCATGGCGAACATTTGAATAATAAAATAGTCAATCAGAGTGCATTATTGGCAGTTCCAAAGTCTCGCCCTCGCCAGTCACGTTTCTTCATTATCAATCAAAGAAAGTATAAAAAGATTCGAATTTCTAATCCCAATAAAAACATATTTTAGGCTTTCATGGCACGGGCGGTCCAATGAGACTGAAAGTTCCGCTTCAGCACCAAGCTTCCGACATTTATCTAAAAAGCGCTGACCGAATTGGGCTATCCAAAGGTGGACATTAATGGAAATTTTTCGTATGGTAATAAAATGAACAAAACCACGCATATTTTTTGTGATTCTCAAACATTTCGTGCATGCATCTACAGGGTGTACATGTATTTGAACTTTTGTAGGGTTCGACAAAATTATCTGCCCGCTCAAAAACGGGAGACGACAAAGCACATTCGCTGCCTACCTCAAGCCAATACGCAGACGTCAAAGTTTAACTATTTTGAAATTTACGCATGTCAACGAAGTAAAATCATGTGTACAATTTTGATTTTAACTGTATTCAAAAAATGTCTAGGAATGTGGTAACTAAATTGAAAACTGCTTTTCCTAGATTTTGCTCCGGGACAATAAGGACGCAGACGCGTATGGCGTGGAATTTGAGCGGCATGGGCAGACTCTACAAGCTTTTGCACGGAAAGAAATCATTTTGTCCGCTGGAGCCATCCAATCTCCAAAAATCCTCATGTTATCTGGAATTGGGGACGAAAAACATTTGGATTCGTTGAAGGTCTACTGAAATTTATTTTTATGTTATATGTATGTATTTGAACTGTTATTTTAGTTACAGCAACACTACTCTTGACTTTTGAATTTTTTTGATCCGTCAGATCGAGCCAAAAGTGTACTCACCCGATCAAAATCTTCAGGACCACATATCACTGTACCTTGGCCCATTTTTCGTGGAGGAGGGAATGGCGCCTAATTTTGAATTTGAGCGCGATATCCGCCTCAGCTCCTTTTCGGACTACCTACTACATGGCCTGGGGCCATTGAGCACTTCTGGTATGGAGGTTATTGGGTTCCTTCCAGTCACCCCCAAAGACGACCAATCGCAGTCCAATGAACCCAAAAGTTGGCCCTCCATTCAGTACATTTTTAGTGGAATCAACATTTTCAACCAAGTCCAATTTAGCATTTTTACTCGAACCTTCCACCTGAAAAACGAGACCCTTCAGAAATATTACGCTCACGCCGTGGGGCGTGAATATTTTTTTGTCATTGTCTCCCTGGCCCGTCCACACCAGCGAAGGGAAATTTTACTGAAATCACCTGATCCCCACGACAGCCTTCATATTGACCCAAAATACTTGCAAAATCCCCAAGACGTCCGCACTCTCATCGAAGGGGTCAAGACGATAGCGAATATTGTGGAAAGAGCGCCAACGTTTCAAAAACTAAAGGTCAACTACACCACCCAATCGTTTCCGGGCTGCGAGCACGTAGAGTTTAGAAGTGACCCCTATTGGGACTGTTTTATTCGACACTACTCCATTACACTCCATCACATTTCGGGCACTTGTTCCATGACAAGCAGGGAAGCGGGAAATTCAACTGGTGGTGTTGTCGCTTCGCAGCTGAGTGTGATTGGAGCAAAAAATTTGAGAGTTGTGGATGCCAGTGTGATGCCTCGGGTTCCCATAGGAAATATAAATGCTGCCTTCATTATGATTGGGGAGAAGGGAGCCGACATGATTTTGAAAAGATGGGAGTCGTTGAAATAAATTTAGTGGTGTGAGTCTCAAAATATAATTGATGCATGGTGTAGAGAGCGTCATGACACTTGTTGATTTTTTTACAATCAGTACCATCTGAATCTGCCCGTCAATCTAAATTGTTAATGTTTGAAATAGACCATACAAAAAGTTGAAAACCCACCACAACCGTGAAATAATCTCAACTCTCTTTTGTCCAGATTCTATTTGAAATTAAATGTCAGATTTGAATGATTCATTGCCATCGCTTTTGAATTTTAGTTCAACACAATCATATGATTTATATGTTCACAGCTGCAACCGTTTGAAGCTAATTGTTTTCTGACAGAAAATTTCTTTGCAGGTTAAATTCTGTGTAGTCACTCGAAAATCTTTTCAAACTGTCTCAATCTGCGTCACAGCCCACACCCGACAACATCCACAAATTTTTAACCACAAATTATTTGAATGTACTCTATTCTAAAATCTAGGGTCGTACTAATGCCCAATTACATTCAACAAATCACAACAGTACACAGATCGTTAGTAGGTTTCCATTTCAAAATTTTTACGCCTTATAATTGACTCGATTTCTCAATAATTAAGAACAAGAATTATTCTTGTTCTTTTTAAACCCAGTAGGTACATACAAAATGGGTGGTATTTTTGGTGGCATGAAATTTACTAAACGTAGCACCTAATCTATTGAAACGCCACCAAAATTTTTAAAAAAGGCCACTGATATTTGTTATATTTTTGGTGTCAAAAAATTAGGTGCCACTTTAAGTATTTTTGGTGCCGCAAACCTATTAACCCATGCAAAATATTATGTTTGACGCATTACCGTTTTTTTTTCGTTTCAAACTAGGTTTACGGAAAACTCCAAAGTTTTAGCTCAAAAACTGTAAATCCAAAATTTTCAAACAACCAAAACAACCCAATCGACAACAATGAACTTCATCGCACCATTAATCTTAATTGTTGCTGCGCTCTGCGCCCACTCAACGTGCTCTCCTGCAGTGGACAAAGATTTGGCAGCCTCTAAAACTTTTTTCGGCTCACCAAACTTTCAGAGGCTCGGTAATAAATGTTCTTCGGTCAAAACGTACGAGGGCTGCTGTAGAGTCACGACCGGCCAAAGTGACTGTGGTCCATCTTGTACTTGTCAAAGATTATTAACCACTGACACTTACCTCCGTCCGTTATTTTCGTTTGGAAAATAAAAAGTGAGTCACGTGACTTACGTCACATTCAAAATCTTTTTGTGGCTGTTCACTGCTATATTTTATTGTCATTTCAAATAAATCAAACTTTCTCCGATCATCCGACACCTAACTACTTTAAATTTTTGTTTTTGCTTTTTAATAAAAACTTATCAGAACTTCCCACTTTATTGACATCTTCAGCACTCTAAAACATTAAACGACGTTGACTGCAGTTTGATTGGATAGTACAAATCTAGCATTTGGAAACAGGCCCATGAAACGACTCATTTCATTCCCCGGCCAATAATTGACGGGTATGGACGAAAAAGGGCAATCAGTAGGTTGCCCATAGATTTTACGAAGAATAACAAACAAAACTAATTTTTTCTCACAGTGGGCTGAAGCTTGTTAGAAAAGGCCAAAATCGCGATGACAATGCAAATTACAAATTTTCAATTCTGAGGGTAAGAAATTGTAGGGAGTTCTAATAAAATATTGCTTTTTCAGAAATTTTTATGTTAGCTTTGAAATTTCGGATTCAGTAATCGTTTACCCAAATTTATAGAGTTTGCATCAAAATTTCTGAAAAAGCACTATTTTATTCGAATTCCCTACAATTTTTTACCCCTAGAAGTGAAAATTTGTAATTTAAAGAGTTGTTCCAATTTTGGCTACTTTTAATAATTTTGCAAGAACAAATGGCTCCATCGCGGTTGCATAAACCTCCGGACTAGTGACAGTCACATTTAATTTTTCCACAACAAATCTTTTGGAATTTCCAAAGTGGCAAGGTTAAAATTTTTTTGTGGAAGTCGGGAAATTTTAAGCTAACGGCCGAATTCTAGTCGGCCGCTCAAACTAGTGCTCCTAACGGGACGGGACGGGTCGAGATATGACGGGGGATTAGACCAAAATATCCGTTCCGGCATGAATGCAAAATTCGCCAAGGGGTTTCTACCTTCACCGAGCCAAATTTTTAGCCTTCACTAACATTATTTTTGATTTCAAATAAACAAATGTTTTGCCACAAGTAGACCTAGTTACCTGCATGGGTTTGACCCAGTGCCAGTGGATATTTTAAGGAATTAGGGCTTAGCACAAAATGTATAAAAAAAGGCCAAAAATTTCGATAAAAAAGGGTAGTTTCTTGCAAAAAATGGCAAGTTATGCTACAAAAAGGCAACAAAAATCGTCTTGTAGCGTCAAAAATTCGGAAATATGGACCGAAAGAGCAAAAAAAACGTAGAAAAGGGCGAAATCTAGGCACATTTGAAAAGGGCTAGCACACCAAAAATGTGCCCACAGGTAACATGTTAAAATATCCCCCGACTCCTCCCAAAATCATGTACAAAACGTACCATTTTCCGTTTGCCAACACGACCTTTCAATGTCAATTAAAATTAGATGATCCCTATGTGCCTTAATTCAATTGCTGGAACATTTCAAACACAAATTCACATGACCTGTACGTTTACATTTACATTGGTAACTAGCTGGTCCAAGTGCAGTGTGACTTCACGTTCACATACTTTTTTGGATGTCGAAAATCTACGTGTTAACTGACAATAGCCCTTCCCTTACACCCCGTGCATACAATACTTGCTCACTTCGTCCCCTTGCACATGTTCCATGTGCAAGTTCCTATAGTTGAATGTAATTGACTTCATTAAAATTAATGGGTCACAAGGTCAATGCACGTGGATGCATAATCCTACACTTCTGCCGAGCAATGCTCGGTGGAGGTTCCAGATTGGAGGGCCGAGCAATTTTCAAAAAATTGATTGACAATTGAAGTGATGAGAATGAATTTCGAGACTTGCTCTATGACTCCATTGATGTTACATGTGTATACATAGTAGTGTATATGTGTGTAGATATGTATCATACAGCAAACCTCGAAATTCACTTTCATCACTTCAATTATGGCAGTGGTGGTCTTTTTTCCACTGTTGAGATGAAAAGAAATAATGTGTTTGTGGATAATTTGAAAAATTGAATAGTAGCGTTTTTGGACACGCCATCCCTACGCAGAGGCGTGCCGACGAGGGCGCTGGAGGGCGGACAGCGCCCGGACAGGGGCCGGGCCATGGACCTTATGGAATCTCAAAGTGCGCATGCCGAATCTAATGGGTTGGAAGTTTTGTAACTTGCGCACTAAAATTGATTAAATTGCCCAACATATAAGATTACCAATCAATTTTAAAAGATTTGGCACTTGTTCTCATTTTAGTAATTCGTTTTCCAGTGACAAAACAGAGGCGCGGCCAAGTTAGAATTCAGGCGGGATTTTGGCCTTCGAGGAGGGAGGGTTGGTATTATTTAGCCCCAAACATGGCGACCCATATGTCTATGTATGGGCGTATGTATCTTACATGTAAATTTTTCCGGTTAGGGAGGTTCAAACCCGGAAAACCTGGTCCTGGCTACGCCCTTGTGAGAAAAAACATTTCAAATTTCCACAAGGAATCAAATGTGGTTATGAGAACATTTCATAAATCGAATTAGAAAGAATATGGAAGCCTAAAGCTCAGAATTGGCGGGAGGTTTTTTTCTATTAAATAGGGGCAACAAGTGGACCTAAAATGTTTTTTTAGAAACAAGAAAAACCCTTAATTGCCATGCCAACATGGGTCTAGGTCCACTTGTTGCCCCACGTAGCTCATTTAAAGAATTTGGAAGAATTTACAAATTTGGACTAGAAATTTTTTTTGAATAGTTCCTTGCACATCCCGCGAAGTGTTTGATTTCATGGCAAAAAAATTCTGTTTAATTTTTAATTGCCAAATTGTTTTGATTCTAAAAAATTTTAGTTTGTGGCCATTTAAAAAAGATCTACGGCAGCCAGTGTAATTTAACATGGGTCGCAAACACAAGCCACAACATTTAAAAAGTATCAACCCGGTGAAGGAAAAAACCGGAAGTGAAAAACGGAATTTAAAAAAATTACGAGAAAAAGAATGTCAAAAACTTTCTGTAAAATTTAAGTCATATTTTAACGTCAATACAACTTCAACTAATTCTGAGTCCCGAGACTCCGATGAACCTGAAGTACCGATCCCGGATAATAATTAAAATTAAAAAAAATTAAATTACACAATTTTTATTCAGAAAGCTTTCAAGTTAGATTCTCAAACCAAACTCAAAATATTAAGAAATATTTGTATTTTTAATTCCAGTGGAAATTAACAATGCATCAAAATCAGTGGACTCACTAGAACCAGAGACAACCCATGACTCAAATTATGATACTCTAATCAATACGCCTTCAGTTTTGAGTTCATCAGGTACAAAAAGCAATTATTGGAAATGATGACCAACAAAATCTTGACGAATTTTATTAAGTTTGAATTGGCCCACGATGAGTATTGTAATTATTTGTGAAAAAAGTGTCATGATGATGATGATGATCATCATCATCATCAAGGTTTCTTTCTAATTTTTGAATGTTCTCAGAACAATGGTAAAATTTAATAATATTTGCCAAAGAAATATCTGGAATTGTCAAATTTGGATGAAATGAACGTATTATTATAATTATTTTGCATTTTTGTACACAGAGAGCATCAATATTAAAAAGTGTAATTATTGTATTGTTTCGTTTTTTATTTAGACCCCAATGATCAGGATGATGACCTCAGTGACCTTTCAGGCTCAGGCCAAAGTGAAAGTGAAACCAATTTTGATTCAGAGGAAACGACAGAAGATGAGACGCAACCTGACCCGATACTTCAACAACGTACTGTTCCCCCTATTGTGGTGTTTCTAGGCCCCTCACAAATTTTACCGGGTATTCTGTCTTTCGGATAAAACACTACGAATTTAATGAACATTACCTTGTGCACATTTATATTATCTTAATTTAATTGTAATTGTTGTGATAATTTTTTCAGAGGTGATTGAAGAGTTTGACCCGACTGATCCTTGCACATGGCCCGCTGGTCCCATAATGTCATCATATCGTTCCACATTACTCGAAATTGGACCAAAACAGAAAATTTTGGATGAGTATCCTATGAGAAAGGGGGGAAAATTCCAGTCATCCTACTTTACTGGACAAAAACCGAATGGAGAACTTTTTCAGTACAAATGGCTTTTATATAGTATCAAGTCAAATTCATTGTTTTGTTTCCCTTGTATTGTTTTTCATGATAAAAAGCAAGCGCGCACTCCATGGGCAAACTATGGAAAAAGAGCTCAGGGTTTTAATGATTTTGAGCATTTATCGCGCGGTATTGCGCGTCACAAGGATAGTAAAGCTCATTTCGCATGCGCAAGAGCATGGGATACTTCTGACACAAAAATTGGCAATTTAGTTAGTCTGACAAAGAATTTAGAGATGAAAGAAATAAATGTTTGGGTCGAAGTGCTAAAGGGTATTTTAGACGCAGTGTTGTTCTTAGCGTAGAACAATTTAGCCTTCAAGAGAGCATCAAGTAATATTTCTAATACAGTAATTATAATACAGTAATTGTGGTAATTATTTGGGATTAATAAAATTACTTGGTAAATATTATGCCCCTCTTACCGAGCATCTTGATAGACTTAGCAAACATCAAGTTAGTTATTTATCCAACAAGAGTCAAAACGAGTTTATTACACTGCTTGGAACTACAGTTAGGTCGACCATTTTAAATGAAATTAGAGCGCGCAAATATTTTTCAATAATGTTTGACACAACACCTGATGTTTCTCATGTCGATCAAGTCAGTCAAATAGTGCGCTCTGTGCGCTGTAGTTCAGATGGGTGCTTCATAGAGGAATATTTCATTGATTTTTTTCCAACTGACCAAAAAACCGGGTTGGGTTTATCAAAGGCCATCATCTCCAAGCTTACAGAAGATTATCTTGATATTTCTAATTGCAGAGGGCAGTCTTATGACAATGCGTCAAATATGAAAGGGGAATTCAAGGGAGTGAAAAAATTTGTCCTTGACCAAAATCCGTCAGCTTTTTTTGTACCATGCGGTCTCCATTCTCTCAATCGGGTTGGTGTTAATGCTGCTGAAAATGTATTACCAGCAAAACTGTTTTTAGGACAAGTCCAAAATTTGTACGTATTTTTTTCTTGTTCCACTTCAAGGTGGTCTGCCCTAATAAATCACGTGAAAGTAACTCTGAAAGGCCATTCTACTACACGATGGTGTTCTAAATATTCGGCAGTTTCTGCTCTTTTGACCGAATTTGAGTCTATAATTGAGGCATTGGTGGATATTGCTGGAAATTTGGAGGGTCATTTTAATGCGCAAACAATGGCAGAGGCGGATTCTCGTCTAAATGACCTTTTGAATTTCAAATTCTTGTTGTCTTTAGTGATTTGGAACTCTGTGTTAGGGAAAATTAATATTTGCAATAATGGTCTGCAAATTAAAACCTACGACGTGGAGCGCGGGTTAAAGCTACTTAGTGGTTTGACTTCGTGGTTTAAAGATTTTCGAGTTACTGCATTACGTCTGTGTCATGTTCAAGCTACTGAAATTGCTAGAAGGAATGGAATTGGCCTGGACAGTGGATTTTTAAATGTAAGGAGGACAAGAGGAGTGAAAAGACTTGAAACTGTAGCGCTATCTGGAGAAAAATAAATATCAAATAAGAGCAAATTTGAGATCAATTTTTTCAACGCGCTGTTAGATAGGCTAATTAAGGAAATGGAAAAGCGCTTTTGTCAATTTAAAGAGTGCTCAGATAGTTTTAGTTTTTTGTGGGGGAAGCGCTTGTCGAATTTCACAACAAAAAGTCAACAAAATCACTCAGCTGATTTAGCTGCAAAGTAAGAAAAAGATTTGAATGGCGCTCAGCTTGCTTTAGAAGTAACCTTTTTAAAATGCACAATTGAACCATTTCTGGACTCGACAACAAAAATTGAATCTTGTAGTCCTTTAGAGATTCTCAGTATTTTGTATAAAAATGGCTTAGAGTCATCTTTTCCCAATGTCGAAACGGCGCTTCGAATTTTTCTCACCATACCCATTTCAGTAGCAAGTAACGAGCGCGCTTTTTCAAAACTTAAACTAATAAAAAAATTATTTGCGCTCTCGAATGGGACAAGAAAGACTAACAAACCTGGCTATTTTATCCATAGAATGCGAAGCTGCAACAAACATTTCATTTGATGAAATTATTTTAAAGTTTGCAAAAGCAAAAGTGCGCAGAGTCCCTCTTTCAATGTAACTACATTTGCCTAAGTTTTATTGCTTTGTTTGTACTCACTGAGAGAAAATGTCATTATAACATGAATTAGTTCATAAATAGTTGTATAATTTGTAGCGAAAAATCAAATGTATGCCCAAAGATTAGTTATTAATTTAAGTTTCATAGTTATTCGTTCAATAAACTATCATTTCATGTACTACTTGAAAACTAAATTTGAATGAGAGTTTATATTTCGCTAAAAGATTTGTGCAATTATTTTTGATAGTGCTGGCGATCGAACTGCATATGGACCTCAAGAACAATTAGTGGCTCTACGAAATATGGAGTATTTCATTTCAATAGTTTCATGCATGAATAATAATTCAAATAGCATTTGTGACACCTTAATAATTCATAAAAAAGGCATATTTTGGCCACTGATTATGAACGCTTGATGAAGGGGCCGGGCCACTTTTTTGAAAATGACGGCACGTCTCTGCCACCCAGTCCCAACGCCGAAGAGACGGCCAGTCCCACTTGACTTCCACCAAACCCTGAAACATTCCAAATTTTGAAAATCTTTTTCTTTTTCTGTTCAAAGTTTTGAGTGGCTGTACATTTACAAAGAGGAATGAAGCTGTAGGTCACGGCAGCAATAAAAAGGACGGTCATGATGTCAAGCCAAAATGAGAAGCCCCTGCGGGCGTTTATGTAAATGAACCAGGCGGCCGAATGCTCATTCTACAATTTCCAAAATTAAAGGCGGAAAATTTAATCAAATTGTTGACCTGACCTGAACAAAATAAAATTGATCAACTAAAATGTCCTCCCTCCCCGTTGTCCGTATGGTAGCCAAGCCCTGCAGGGTGGTGACCAAATGGCCTAAAATGGGGCTCCGATCTGAGATTGGAATATATTGTGAAATTAATTTACGGTCATTTGAAAAGAATTTGACCTAGGTCAACGTACACATGGCTTCAATTGTTTTGATTTGTCGTATGACATGCCCGTAAAAGCGTTGAATGTAGGTGACGGCAATGATGAGAATGGCGGCGACGGGGATGAGAAAATAATTTGTGCAACTGATGAGAATGAGGGTGGCTCCAATGTAACTCAACATGGCTACCGTCTCATAAAGCGACGTCATCAATGACTCGTCAATCGAACTCACGTCCTTTGTAAACCGATCCATTATTTGACCTTGACCAAAAACAATCACAAAATCCTTAATTTGCATAATTTACACGTTGCCCAAATCCTACCTGTCGAATTCTCGTCAAAAAATTTGGTGGG
The DNA here is from genome assembly GCA_034700945.1 of Arrhopalites spinosus. Classification (NCBI taxonomy): domain Eukaryota; kingdom Metazoa; phylum Arthropoda; class Collembola; order Symphypleona; family Arrhopalitidae; genus Arrhopalites; species Arrhopalites spinosus. The sequence goes on along the minus strand of JAQIVZ010002704.1, from coordinate 5,907 downwards.
AGCTCGAAGGACACTCGTGAAATGTTTTATTGTGGACATTGATGCAAGATGTGAGGCAACATTTGAAAAAGTAGAAAGCCCGCCCTTTCATTCCCGCAACAGATAAAGTGACAAGAATAGCGTAGACTTGGAAATGGGAAGCGTCGTCTTGCCAGCAGGGTTGGGTTCCCTGGCCCTCCATTTTGTACCAGGCCGGATTTTTATGACATGCCTCAATTTGGTCCGTCCTAAGAATGAGATGGAACCATAGATCAACTGAGACCAATTACATTTATGGAGTTTGACCTCACCATAAAGACAGCCAATAGTCGGCAAGGCAAGCGAGACATTGAATGCAAACGAAAAAGAAAATGAGGAAACTGATGTTCACTGTAGGCCCGCCAAGTCTCAAGTAATTCCAATATGTCCTCCAGCTCACTGCACCACTTGAAATCATGTCTTCTAATTGGTCCTCTACTTTCTCTGGTGATGGGGTCACAAGGATCAATGCTTTGACCTCTTTGTCATCCATTTGTTTGTCGTGATGAACGGCCATTAAACCCACAAAGTCGACGCCCTGCTCAAGCAGCTCGACGTAGCTCCCCTGAGTCATAATCTCCCCCTTTAAATGCAATAATATTGTTGACAATTGACGGGGGTCGAAGGTCATGTGGCATTCCCAGGTACAAATTTACTTGATTGAGGACGATGATATGATGAGCTTGGGATAAAAACTGGAGCTGGTGAGTCACCAAGATTCGCAACTTTCCCTTCAAAAAATCAGTCAAGCAGTCACGGAAAATATGGCGAGCGACCCCAGGGTCAACAGAACTGAGTGGGTCATCCAATAAATAAATGTCAGCCTTCTGGTACAAAGCCCGGGCTAAATTGAGCCTTGCTTTTTGTCCCCCACTCAAAACAACTCCATTCTCACCCACTAGGAAGTTGTCTTCAAGAGGAAATTGGGCCAAATCTTGTGTCAACGAGGTCGCCGAAAGGACCTTATTGTATCTCGTGGAATTGTACTCTCGTCCAAATAAAATATTTTGTCGTAAGCGACCATTAAAAACCCACGGATCCTGTGAAGCGTACGCTACTTGACCCTCTACCAATCGATTTCCTTGACCAAGGGGCAGTTCTCCAATGAGCGCTTGTAGAAAAGACGACTATTCACAATTTCAAATTACTTTTAAGGCGGTAAAATTTTAATTTAAAATGAAACCTTTCCTGACCCTACTGGCCCCACAATCATGACAATTTGGTCTCCACTAAAAATCGACAGAAATATTTTGAAGAGTTGGCCCCGTAGCGCTTGTCCATCTGTAAATGCGCTGGTTTGAGTCAGCTCATTCTTTTTTAAATATTTAAAAATTACCGGGCGTGTACACCAGTCAATACAATGGAGGGAATTTTGAACTGTTTGTGAGATTGTTGAGTCTTCAATTTGGGTGTCTTTAAGTAGTGAGTAGAAATGACTTTAAATATTTAATTACAATTAAAGTTAGTCATAAAATGTAAATTTAGTGTACCTCAATTCGTTGAGTGGTGACCCAAAGTTCCCCGATTTGAGTGACGGCGATGGGCACACAAAAAATGAGGGCTGACCTCACTCCATGGTGGACATACAGGACCAGGAAAACTGAGGCAGCATTTAGTTCTACCTCAAGTAACAAGAGGGCAATGAGGGTGAGGATGGTGACCATGATGGGTAATGAGAAACACAACGACATGTTTAACGCCCCCAAGTACGTTCCTTTTCTCAATGATTTTATTTCCAATCTGAAAATGGCAAACTATACCGTCATGACACAAATCCAGACTTTTGAAATTTACCGCCTCAATTCTCCCACGAGTAAAGAAAATGGCTGCTCCCAAGCATACAGTTTGATGACTCGAACCCCTTTAATTATTTCACTCATCAATTGACTTCGCGCGTCCGTTCTTTTTGAAATTTTGAACCGAAATTTGGTCAAGAGTCTCCCAGTTCCATCTGTGGTCAAAGTGTACAATTAACAATTGAAAATGAGATTGTGATTATAAATGCTTGTACATTGGACACAAGTGACGGTGACCATGACCCACGTTCCGATCAAAACAGGCCACCCAATGGACGTCAAAGTTAGGAGAATGTACATAAAAATCAAGAGTTGACCTGGCCCGAAAATAAGATACGGCAAATAACTGCGACAAATTTCGTATCGACTTGCGTCATTTCCCAGGAGATTGCTCATGTGACCCATTCCTGTTTCAATCAGGGCCGTTTTGCTCAACTTGAGTGCCTTGAAAAGTCCGAGAAAGTGAAATAGATGGAGGTATTTTAATTACAAGATTACCTTTTGATAAATGAGACTAGAGGTCGCGATGCGACATTTCATGCCAATTCTTGTTAATCCAACCCCCGCGGTGTGGCTCAAAGAGTTGTAGCCCAAAATGGATACAAATAGTCCCGTTGCATACAAATATTTGGGCATGGTCAAATTACTCGTTGAGAAGGAATGGACCAATTTATAGAAAAATATCGACTTTGCTATACTGCGCCCACATAATTCCGCCAAATTTTGAAAATGTACACAAATTGTATGATATTAAACGTTTGTGGGCTTACACGAAACCCCACTCGTCAATCATGAAGAGGAAGTTACATAGGACCAAACTTTTCCAGTGAACTCTGAGCAGAGCTTTGTACAATTTTGGCACCATCTTTGAATTTTTATTTGTCCATTTTCTGCATTCCTCTTCCCATGCACTTTTTAAAAAATTCTGAATTTAAACCAATTTCATTTTAAGACTTGAACTAAAAGAACCTTTGTAATTCCCCAGCCAATTTGGTGGCGTCATCTTCATGGGGAGTCTCAAATAAGTCATCCGGGGTTAAAATCGTCGCTTGTCCCTTGCGAAAAAGTGGGAGGAGCCATCCGAATGATAATTTTGACAAAATGTTGGCACCCTCTTGCGGATTCTTAGGTCGACTTGAGTGTTGGTGAATGTCCATTTAATTGTAATTTTAACCTGGCTTGCTACGAGTTGAAAGGCAAGTCAACTAAATTAAAATGAAAAAATTATTGTGCACTTGCCATGGACGGGAATAAAAAGTTAAATAATTAATTCTTTATAAAAATTAGTTACTATTTTATTTTATGTAAAGCATGTGAGAAATTAATTATGTCGAACCTTTAAATATTTGTAAATTTAAAAGGGTCCAACAGGAAGTAGAATTTTTTGCCATGAATTTATTTTTAGGAGCAATTCTTCTCATTTTATGTCTCATTGTTATAAAATTAATATTTTAATTAACTAACACCAAAATAATTAAATTTTATTTAACGATCTCTATTTTGTAAAGGGAACTTGATGGGTTTTAATTAAAGTGAGAAGGAGAGATGAATTAAACAAATGAAATTAAAAATTCAATCCTACACAAATTGAGGTCACTATATTTATTTATTATAATAAATAAATATTCTCTTTAATCAAAATAATTTTGATCAATTATTGATTGTCACACGTGGATGAAAAAATGGGTTTAAATATTTCTGGGATTCCTGACACATTTAATTATTTTTGGTAGACAAATGGAGGATGATTTTGGGTAAAATGAATCATAAATTTAAGAGTCACAAAAACTTTTGCATCTCCCTGGGGAGCAAATGGATCCATTTTTGACGTTTAAATTTCTCAGTGGTGAATAAAAACAAACAAGTTTTCTGATAAAATTAAAACGGGTCTTTTATCAGTTTTGCGCCAAGGTTAAAAATAATGGAGACGGTTTGCAATTGAAGCAACTAATTTGCATCTTATGTAATTCAATTATTTTAAATTAATTGTGGTTTGTGGTTGACATAATTAAAATTCTAATTTTTGACAATTTAATGTTGGATAGTCTGTGAATGTTGGGCAAGCTCAATTTTTAGATTTGAGTTAAAAAATTGCACAACTTTTTATTTTAATAAAACAATTCAAATTATTACATTTTAAATGTACGAAAGACTAGAGTTAAATTTAGTCAGTTATAATAAATATAATTAATAGTTCATTTAAATACTTTTATAAAAACCCGGAGCTTTTATGAAAACCGCCATGTTGGCATGTTGACCAAATTGACGTCGACATTGTCCCGTATCAAATTCACCACAGCCGCTTCAATCTCTGTGACCAAAAAATCAGTGGGATTGTAAAATTCCGCATCAAATTAAAATGAAAATGGAAACTTACCAACAGAGGATTGGCCACAGTTTTGATGATAATTGAGAGTGACTTGTAGTCCTGGAATTAAATTGAAGGCGTGGCGGGAACTGAGGGAACTTGGAAGCTGAATTTTGTATGGATGGTCCATCTCCATGTTTTTATTTGGTATCGAAATTATTAACCTCTTCAGATCTAAACAATGCTGGAAATGCCGATGAAGGAGTCGGAGAGTAAATTAATCGAGATTAAAGAGAAGGACGGAGAGATTGTGAGGATGATGCTCCAATTCATTTATGGCAAACTGGACTTGACCTCCCAAGGGTCAACCACCGTTGAGGACATCAACAAGATGATGCAATTAATTGACTGTGCTGAAATGCACGATTTGGATGGACTAAAGTCAATGTGCCTTTACAAATTGTTGTTGACTATGAATGACCAAAATGTGGCCCATCTTGCTCTCACTGTAGACAAATACAGGGCCCCTTCGGATATTGTCAACACTGTCCAAGTCTATTGTTCCAGGTCAATAATTTAATTACCATTTCTTCAATAATTGACAATTATTACAACAATTATTGTTGTTTATTGGTGAATCAAAATCAAATATTTTATTTACGATTACTATTGTTTACAGGAAGCAAGAAGTTCTTACAAAGAATTCGGTAGAGTTTCGGAAAATGTATTGTCAACAGCCCGAACTCTTTCTTTGACCCTTGTAAATGGAAGAAAAGATGGTGAAGAAATCGAATTTAGTTGAAAAAAGCTGACCTGAAATGGGTTGGAAAAAATTACAAATGAATTGTTGACCTCACAATTAAGGACTCATAATTAAGATAATTTTAACTTTGCTCTCTTTAGTTCAATTTGGAACAATGGAGAGGATACATGAATTTCGTGGAGTGGAATTTAAATATTATTTTACAAAATGTAAACAATTTTTATTATTTTCCATCCTCATTTATTTTAAAATTATATTTATATATACGTTTCAGTGATTTGTGTTGAAATGTTTAATAAAATTTTGACAAAATAAAAACATCATTTTTATGGTTTCTGAAGCCTAAATTGACTACGTAAGAAAGAGTTTGTAAATATTTTAATTTATAACATTTTTAAAGTCGTCATATTACAATTACAAATTCAAAAGCATATTTTATGTCTTCCACCAGTCCCTCGCCTCGTGCACTAACTACAAGATTCGAACTATACATTAATGAAAGAGGAACTAGTTTTGGGACGAAATGAATTAACTCACACAAAAAACAGCACCAATTCCAATTAACTTCATGTCAGTCTGTCCGACATGACCCAGTCTCAACAATTTGAACCCTTTTTCACATTCATCATCACATTTTGACACAACGACCTCGACCGTCAACTGAGGTCATTAAATGCGATACATTTTATTATAATTAATTTAATTTAAAATTAATAATTTTAAAATTAATTTTCTCAACACTCAAAGCTCATATACAGGGTCCCACATAACCTCTTGCTCCCCCCTACAGCCTAAACTATAAATGCTAGAAAAATTCTAAAACCACAGTTTTCTAGAGAATTTAATTCTACATCTAGTCCCCTACCTTCATTGACCCAGGTCAAAGGGTGTAGAGTTGGGCGCTAAAATTCAAACGTATGTGGTTTTTTTAAAAAAGAAGTTTTCAAAATTTTTTTTTTTTGAAGACAGCAAATGTTTTGATTAACTTTCAAGATAACTATCTGAAAGAGCATTTAATTTTG
>JAQIVZ010002703.1:0-18723 GCA_034700945.1 Arrhopalites spinosus | reverse complement strand
AAAGCTTTGTGGAGATGCAAGGGTCTATTCTTTTTACTTACACAACAAAAGTAAAGAACAAGGGAGCGAGAGAGAGAAAGTAAAAAGGAAGGGGATGTGAGAATACTAACGATGAAAAGGAGAAAGCAAGTAGAACAGAAAAGTCGTAATAATGCTTACGTGCAGTCAGGATACAATTCCATTGCCTACAATTTTCTCCATCTTCCTTTCTCCGTGCCTCTATGGGTTACCCCACGGATCATATGTATAAGTCATCATGCCGTCGCACTTTCACTCTCCTTTTATATACAGGCTAGTGTGTCCCGTTACTGGCACAGAATTGAAGATGGGATTTTTTTTGGCGAGTTATAGGATTAGAAAAAAAGCTCGCCTCCAGCAAAAGAGCCAATTGGGAAAAAGCTGTTGTAGCTTCAACTTCGACGTTAGTCAGGCAGACAGAATTTTTTTTCTTCTACTTTCCCCTCTCTTTCTCTCCTCTCACTCTTCTCTTCAACGACAAGGACAACGACTTTCCGTCGGAGCCTCTAGCTTGTCGTCGACTGTCGACTAGAAACTACCTGACCAGCTTTCTGATGAAAGTTCAATTTAACTTAACCGACTTTCTCCACACACACGGACAAAAATCATCCCTTTCATTCCATATTCAAAGTCAGTTGGTACCCAACCATCATTGTGTACATGTCTCATACTTTCTCTTCAATATATATCCACCCACGCACATTCCTAAAAAAATGCGTATGTACTATATATGTGTGAGAAGTGAGTAAAGTTTCTTTTTGTCTCAAATACTTTCTTAATAAATTAGCCTCTTTCTCTTGTATGTTACAAAAGGAGGAGGACATTTTTGCGCAGAAATGGATACTTACCTACCATAATTTTTTGCTGGAGGAGTGGGAAAGTAGGCTGGGGAAAGACGTAATTAAAATTTGAGTAGGGTCTTAAATTTTTAATTCAACTCGACACGCTATACACACTTCATAGTCATAGTACATAGTACAAGAGAAAGGGAAAGCAAGAGAGAGTGGGTTGACTATGTGTAATGAAATTTTAAAGTAGGGCTTTCACTTTCAAACCTGGCCAAGAATTTTTTGGGGGAGACCTAATTCTAATAGAAGAGAAAGGAGAGGGACGTGGAGAAGAATTGGAAATATTGGTTGGAAAGGGTCCCATCTATTGAACCATGACTACTGAAGACATTATGAATGGAGAGATTGGACCGAGGCGCTCTCGGTTCTCTATACAAGTGAAGCACGAAGATCTATGGCGCAATGAAAAGTAAGAAAAGAATGTTCATGGTTCTTGTTTTGGCACGGCGGACGTTTTTTATGAGAACAATCTATCATTCACGTACTTGCTCTTTGCAGTCGTATAAGTCATCTTTAAACGATTTCTGCCCGGAATTTTTAACTAAAATCATCGACTCAAGGAACCCTACATCCTATATGCATTTCCTCCCTTGTACATATTGTCCATGGTACACACACACACGAAAAACTTGTAGGGCATTCAATCTACTTGACTTTGTACTTTAACATATCTTATATGTCATTTATATGTATAAACCTTCCCTCTATTTTGTCGCATGTATAAAAGATTATGGGTGGATTTTTGTGTGTCTCGTCTCGTCTTTGTACAAGGACACGCACAGTCACTTTCTCCTTCTTCCTCTTTCCCTTATTTTTCTTCTTGCTTTCTCTTTCTCTCTCTCTCTCAAAAAATCTAAACTCAGGTTCACGCACAATCTTATCTCAGCTCATATATATTCGTGCAAGTAGCGCATGAGATTTGAGTTAAACCCCATTCCATATCAAATTTAATGCTTCAAAAATGGCTCCAATCTTCCAAAATTATTTCCCACTCCATCAAATTGCACGGCTCATGAATTTTCTCAAATATCCATCCTGGTCACAGTCCCCTCAAAAAAAACCTGAGAGTTCCTCTCCCTCTCTAAAAGAGAAAGTAAAAGAAAGAAAGTCTGTCTTTATATCAAGAGACGACCGTTACGATTATGAGCAATGGCTAAGAACTTTTGTGAGAGTTCTCATCCTTAATTCACAATTGTAAGGAGGACGTGATAGTACAATTTTTTTGCGTAACTGGTCATCTTTCTTACCTCAAAATGTCTCTCTCTCTCTCTCTCTCTCTCTCTACTTTCCATGTGTCTCATGGAAGTGATGACTACATAAAAAATCAAAAGGTACTAGTCACAGTAGTACCAGGAAAAAAGGAGGGAGTACATATACTGTGCAAAAAAATGTAGTTTTTTTTGAAAAATTTAGTAATGCAAAAAATTCAAAATTCAAGTATGGTACTAAGGTAATCAAATTGCCATATGAAAAGATCAAAAGTAAAAGTACCAAAAACTGCTTGGGGTGGCTTAAGCTGTAGGATTTGAATTCTACAATATTAAGGCAATGGGTAAAGATTTGAGCGAGCGAGTTGGAAAGACACACACACAGTCCAAAAAAAGAAGAAGGAAAAGTGGGAGAAACTTTTTTAGAGTAAGTACAAAGATAGTAACTTTCTTTATACGCCACTTCCTGTACAGAGAGAAAGTCGACGAGACAGAGGAAGAGAAAGAGGGGGTAGAGTAAAAGTAAAGCTAAAAACTAAAACTAAAAAGGAATAGAATATCTACAGATACATGAATGAGATGAATGAGATCCCAACGGGGTTAATTTTTACAATTCTTCTCCTTCTTTTCTCTCTCTCTCTACCTTATCCCCATGAAGATGGGAATAAAGAGAAAGTTTTTAAACAAAAATTATACAATGTATTTTAGATACCTCCCACATACACATTACACTCTATACACTACATTCTATACCCCATTATTGTCTATCCTCTCCCCCAACAGAAAAGCAAAGACAGAGAGAGGTAAAAAAAAGTATAGTCTCATATATAAATAGAAAATGGCCGAGAAAAATTTGAGTTTCTTCAATTCTCTCCACACAAAAAAAAGTTGTAGCTCTGGCGAGAGACAGGGGGCTACAGTGGTAAAAAAGAAGAAAGATAGGGAAAGTTGTAGGGAAGAGCTTTTTGGTGGAATCAAGCTAGTCGATAGCCCTCTATAAAGATTTGAGGGTAGAGAGAAGAGTGAAGTGAAAGCAAAGAAAAAGCACAAGAAAAAAAAGTGGCGATGAATCTCTGGAACACCCATTTGATAACTTGTTCTATTTCCACTCTTTTTTTTCTGTTCCCCTCTTTTTTCTACACATAGACAAAAAAAACTGTATTATATGGAGGGGTATATAAAATAAAAGGGTGGCTATATCCATGGCTTAGCCTTCGACTTGACTGAGTGATAGGCCAAGTTATTTTGTGTATGTCTCTCTCTCTGTACCTTCACATGGAATTGTAGTCTAGTAAAAAAGGAACTGCAAGACTGCACAAAAACTTAGCATCGTTCAAGGATACACAGAGAGAGAGAGAGAGAGAAAGCCTATTTTCTCCATTGCAGAGTCTTTGTCTGAAGAGAAAAGTAGAGAGTCGATTCAATGCTGTATTATTAAAGTTGTTATTTGTTACAAATACTTAACTACATATATATTCAACCCATTCTTCAAATCCCTGTTGAAAGAGGAATAAGGATAGAAGAGAGAATTTAGTTTGTGTGTGTGTGTGTCTTGCCGCCAGGAGAGAAGACGAAAGGGGAAAGGAGTCCGAATTGAGAAAATTGGTCCAAGTATTTTCAAGAGAGTGATGGGATAGCAATGGTGATAGAATCTCTTTTCTCATCTTTCTTTCTCCGTCTATTTTTTTCTATCTCTTTTCTTTTCCTCTTCCCTGTCTCTCCTCACATTCTAACTTCCAACATGTTCAACATTACGTACGTTTCAACTCATCCCGAATTTTTGGAGCTCCTGAATAGCTTCTCCAACTCCAATTGCCTATAACTTCTCATTTTGTGAGGAAAAACCCTTTTCCACACTTTCTCCTATTAGGTTTTCACTAAAGAAAGAGAGAGAGAGAGAGAAGTCTTTGCTATTTCTTCAATCCTTACATTTTTTTTACTCACTAAATTCAGCTCTTTAGATATATCTTGAAAAAACCTCCTTTTTCAAAACCCACAGTTTCCCCCTCTCTCCTGACATTTCTCATCTTTATCAGTCTTCAACTACATTTTAACTACACATGGAAATGGAACTCTCTGAGATACGAGTCAGTGGATGGGGAACAAAGTTTTTTTTTGAGGTGCTTCTTGTGTTTTTTTTTTCATGCTCTTTTCTTTTGCTATCTTAACTGACTACAAAAATGAGTGCAGTGCAGTGTAAATAAAAGTGTAAAAACAACCATAGACAATTTTTATGATCCTCCTTACTTTCTCTCTCTCTCAATTTTTTCAAATGTGTATAATTTAATGGATAAAAATAAAATACATGATAAAACAATTCACAAAAGAAAATAACTCTTTTTTTTCAAAATTTTTACCAAGACAAAATCCCAGCCATGTTTTTTTTTTATTTTCTTTAGGCTCTAATGTTTATTGAAAACGATTGCCTCTATTTTTTACACTCTTCAACTTTATTATACTTTACAAACTAGTCCACTAGTCTGTACAGTGCAGTGTACATATAAATGTATGGATATATAGATATTCTGTATTTTTTTAATAAATGTCCACTATAATCCTAAACGCTTCCTAACGACTTTTTGAAAAGAGAAAGTACATACAAAAAAAAATCTTTCTCTTCCTCCTCTCCCGCCCCATGTCACTGCCATAAGACGATAGAAAGACAAAGAGAAAGTTTATTAGAAGAAAAGCAAATGAATTTTATATTGTAGTTATCCAACAACCTCTAGTGAAATATATGGCTGCTTTTGCCCAAATTGAACTTGTGCCAAATCGTACATGAAATTTTTTTCTTGCTTTTTTCTTTTCTTCTTCTTCTCTTCATTCTATTATATTTGCCCCCTTTTGACTCTTTACTCTTGTATCTGAATGTCTCTCAATTGTGAGGAGCTAAGTTGTTCCTTGAGCGCTCAAATAACTCGGTGTAGCTTTATGTTTCTCTCCCCCCCCCCCTTCCACTTTTTTTTATCCGCTTTCTTTTGATCTGCTGATAGAGACACATCTTTCCCCTCCTCCTTTAACTCTTTACATGTACTTGACTATTGTATTGTAATAGGTCCATTGGATAAAAAATATCTCAAGGTATTCTCCCCATTTACTTTCTATTTCTAAAAGACGTTCTCCCTCTCTCTTTCTTTCTCTCTACACGTGGCAAAATATGGCAGTACACTTTCTCTTCTAAATGTACATCCAATGTATACGTACATACAATAGAATGCATATATGGAGAGACACAGGAGTAAAGAAGAGTTTTGGGAGATCGAGTGACAGTTCTAGTGCACATATGTACGACAATGGATTTAAATGAGCATCGTATTAAGGGTTGGATATGTCAAGGCATTAAATTCAAGTAAGAGGGATATACAACATGGAAGACTCTCTTTTTGGCCATTACTATATGATTTCCTTTACTAGGCAATCGTATCCTCCTCCTTGAGACCAAGACGAGGATATCAATAGATTCAAAGCCATAGCTACAGCTAAAGAGTAGAGACCAAAAGAAGAAAACTTTAGTATGGTTCATGAAAACCATGAAGGAGTGAAAGCGTCAAGCAGGTCTCTACACTTCTTCTTCTTTCTCTTGTACAAGAAAATAGCGAGAGAGGAGGAGGAGGACGTATACATGGAAGACGAACGTCTGCTTGATCCTTTCCTTCTTAGCGGGATTCTTCTTGGAGGCACATTTCTCTCAGCTCTTTTATTGCTCTCTCGATTACATCTTCCTTTTCTCCTCTTTTTTTTCTCTCTCTCTCTCTCTCTCTCTCTCCCATGTACATGTCTATGTCTACAGACAGACACACACACATGGGTCTGTTCTAAGGCATCATGGTATCTCATAACGTTTCGCCACCCATTGCCAAGCGTGAGCAGTATTAAAGTACATAAAGCATGTACATGGATGGGAGATCTAAGAATTGCATCACATTACCACCCTCAAGCCTCTAGCCACCATCATCAGTGTTCACTCTTCGATGTGAAGAAGAAGAAGGAGGGGAAACTCAAACCAATTTTACTCACCATCAAGACTAGAGAGAGAGAGAGAGAGAGAGGACGTAGGGAAATGGAGAAAGGTACAGTGTAAGAGTATTTGCTCTATTCTACAAGAGAGAGAGAGAGAGAGAAAGCAAGTAAAGAACTTTCTCTTTCTTTCTACCACACATATGTATATATGTATAAAGACTGTTATTCTACATTGAATACACATCACCCCATAAATCAACTCTCTTTTGTCATCACCCACTGATCTTATCTCTCCCCCACCCCAACGGCATCATCATCATGTGTCTATCCATCGCCCATTTTAATGCTCATTTTGACACGACCAAAAAAATTTGACCAGACCAAACTGAGACCTATTTAAGACACTCAAGACTTATTACGCTCATCCATCCACTCATACAGCCCCATTTACGCGCCCTACTTCCCCCATCTAAATATACTTACAATCCATTACGCCCGCTTTCTTCTCCTCCCCGCCCCTCTCTTTTCTTCATCCCAATCCCATATCTATCCATATGTACATCCCCCCATCCCAATTTTGATATATAAAGAGAAAGCTAAAGCCGCTCTCGGGTAATTCCGTAATTCTAATTTTCCCCCAAAAACTTACTCCTCTTTCTTCAACAAGGACCATTCAAGTGGAAATTTGTGAATTACTCAATTAACTAGTGTAACGGTGTAACTGGCAGGATTATCTTGGCAGTGGATGGATTTAGCATTGTTCTCAAACTTGAAAATTAAATTATAGTCTTCAAGTCTTCCCTCTCTCTCTCTTTTCTAAAATAGAATTACAGGTTCAATGAGTCTTCTTTAAATCATTCTTCTAAACATTCAACTCATCCTCCTTCACTTTCTCCAACCCTTTCTCTTTATTGACACTATTTAAAGCCTACGCTCAGCTTTCTCTTGTAAACTGACAATGAGGAAAGTAAGGCTAACGGCTAACAACTTCTTTTGAGAGAGAGAGAGAGAGAGTGGTACTGCACTGGTGTGCTGCAATGATGAAAAGAGAAAATGGGCTCTAATTCTTTCTATTTTCTTTAACATGTGAAAGTACAAGAGTGGGATATTGAAAAGAAAAAAAATATTAATGGCTAAAAAAAAGATTTTTTTTATCCAATAAATGATTTCATAAATACTCGAGTATGCTTCTTGAGTCTTTCATTGAGTTAAAGAAATAAAAAAAGGAGAAAAAGTGTTTAAGGCTTACGATAACCCTTTTCTTCTACCTTTCTCTTTCAACGATTCAATATAATATTTTTTCTATGTGTGAGATTGGATATTGAATGAAAAGGTTAGAAAAAATAGTAGGGACTATATACTCAATATGACATGGACAGAGGAATAGAAAGAAAGTAAAAGTTCTTTTTTTTGGATTTTCTCTTTTATTTACAGGGTGTCTCTGACAGAAAAGCTTTACTTTTTTGCTATGAGGTGGTTGGAATTGGAATGAATGAGTGAATGGCTCTCCACTCAATTCTTTCTCATGACATGAACCAAAGAAGAAGAGAAAAAAAGACAGGAAACATGTGCGTGGGTGACGCGGGAGTTGAAGTTGACATTGGGATTGGGATTACTTTATAGATGCCAAATGTGGACATTAGAACGAATGACCTTACTTTAGCGTTCTTTCATATAGTGTCCATGTCCTAAACTATATGTCATAGGTTACAATTTTTTTTTCTCCCTGCCTTTTCTCTTATCATCTCAGTTCAAGCTGAGTTTTCTCAACTTTCTTTTTCTCTAGCTATATCTACAGATATACTTGTTGATGTTGACTGTACAGCCCCCCCCCCACTCTGACTGTGTGCCCAAGTGAGCTATTAGGAAGCGGAAGAGATTGAAGGAGTAGGGAAAATGAAATTGTCACAGAGATTTCAGTCCTTCCTTCATTCTGTTTTGTTCAAGCTATACGTACAAGTCACTCCTTTCACTTTTTCATCTTTCCACTTTCGCTTCCCACACAGATGAGACTGACAACCCATCGCTCTGTGCATCAGGAGACAAACATCTTTTGTTAATAAGGCCGTCCTTTGATGTTCCCCCATGTTTTCATTTCATTATTTGCCAATGTCGTCAGTCAACCAAGGGAAATGAGGAATCGTCACTTTGCCATGTTCAGGGTGAAAAAAAATTGAATTTTTGTCAAAATACTTTCTCCCATTCCATTTTCTCTCTCTCTCTATTCTATTTGTCGTCCTCACATGCTTATATATCCAAACTCCGTTGAGGCGTATGGCAATAACATGCCAGACTTTCACCCTCCTTTTTCTGTTTTTTTTTCTCCAATCATTTTATGACTTGCTCATTGACTACACAGTAAAAAAAACTTTCTTTTCTTATAGTTTAGCCAAAAAAAAGAAGAATTTTTTACATGTGGGAAATGTGTCACATGAAAAAAAATTCAAAAATTATAATACAGTAATAATAATAATAGTTATATAAGAAGCATCACAGCACAAGATAAGAGAAGAAGAATGCGGGTAGTGAAATACAAAAGGAAAGTTGGAGAGAGGCAACTTTTTAATGGTAAAATTTATGCAGATTTTTATCAACCATACTTTCACTCATTTTGTACTGTAGTTTGTTTTATGAGAAATGTATACCTACACATACCCTCTAATAGTTTTATATAAGGTGAGTAAAAACTGTGTAGAAATATTTTGCGTTCAAAAATACTTTCACTACTACTACTAGTACAGTACAAGCGGGTCATAGCCTATACAAAAAAGGGAGAGAAATAGTCAAGACTTTCTTTTTTGTCTTGTACTTGTATGAGGAGGAGAATAAAGAGAAAGGGAGAAGAAGGGGTGAGTGGACTCTTGAAAATGACTGCATTAGTTGTAATATTACCCAGTCATATTTATTGTTGGAGTAAGTGAGTCGTTTTCTATGTGCCAGGAGCGTTGGGCAATTTAGCTCAAGTTATGACGGTCGTCTTTCTTTGTCCTTCTAGCTAATTGAATTAGGAATAAGAGAGATGGTATACAGCGATAGGGGAGTGGAGCGTGAGGAGAAAGGAGAGAGAGAGAAAGACTCAAAACTCATGATATGCCATTCAAGAGATCTCTCTGTCCTCAAATCCTTGAGTACATCTTTTTTTTATTCTACTCCGTATTTTCTTTATTATGTACATAATAGTCAAAAAACTTTCTCTCAAACTGAACAGTGTATCTCTTTCTTTCTTGTCTTTAGCTAAAGGCAAAATTTTACATTTATGATTAATACAAATAACTTTCCTTTGGTTAATTTCATAACAGAGAGAAAAAAAACAATATTCTACTCATTTATTAAATTTATAAATTACAAATGTACTTTAGTAGTTTAATTGTTGCTCGAGGGATATTTATATATAAATTATGTGTCATTTAAAAGAGTTGAAGAAAGTAACAATATTTAATAATAAAATAAGAATAATGGATAAATTAATAACTTTTGTAATTACTAAAGAGAAAGAGAAAGTAAATTTTCACTTGACTTGAGGTACTTGTATACAGTTTGTGATTTGGTTTCGTTTTAGTGAAAACTTTTTTAATTTGTTGTGCAAACTGTAAACGTTTTATTGTACTTTCACTTTGATAAATTTTGAATTTGTTGTTTTTCTCACTCTAATTTAATAAGAGTTAATGTACATACATATGTGAAGAAATATAATGTAAAAGATTGAAATCAATCAGAATCATAATGTTAGTTTTCACCTTAATTGGGATCAAGGCCTTTGGGGTTAAGTACATGTATAGTAGTACATGTGTGTGTGTGTTATACCATTGGGAGAAAGTCTTTCAAGTGGGAGTGGAGTAAGAGCAAACAAGTGAGATCACAGTCAAAAAGTTTGAGAATGTAATTAATTAATTCAATTAGACATAATTTAGATTGCCCACCAGATCAGATCGGAACTGATCCGGTGGGAGTTGAGAATGGGATTGGACGGAGAGAGACTCTCAAAATAAAGTCAATAGCAAGAAATGAAGGAGGAGGAGGAGAAATATAGTAAAAAAGGAGGGAAAGAGAGGAACGCGGAGAAAATATTAATCGACTGATTTGTGGCTCTAAGCAAGTGTGAGGATAGTGAACCATACACAAGAGAGAGAGAGAGGAACGTCCAACTTCCGATTCGGATTACCTTTCCGTCCCATCTCATATGATACGAGAACCAGAGAAAAGACGAATTTCCACTAATTTTGCTGTGGGTTGTCTTAGTTCTACTAGAGCGTTAACCTAATGAAGACCAAACCCAACGGTTTTTGTACTGTACCCCCCAAAAAAATTCTCTGTCCAACCCACGCTTGATTAAGTAAATGGCTTAAGGCACTTCATCTTTAGTCATTTTCTTCTCAAACTTGTCTTTATTTTCCACACAAATAGACTCACACAAAAAAAACTCCCACACATTGTACACATTTTAAGTTGATTTTTTTTTGCTCAAAATAAATTCAAAAGCTCCCGCCGCCATTTTATCAATTTTTTTTCAACCTTTTGGATGACTTTCTTTTTATTTACTTTCACTCGTCGAATGTTTGCGTGAGGTATTGAACTTGTTTTTTTTTGGTGAGATGGACGTTTGTGAAAACGAGAGAAAAAGATTCTGAAAATTCTCGCTTTCTTTTGGAAAGAAAAAAAAGAAGAATTTTGTGGTGGTTGTACAGTGTACACACATAAAGATAAAGAAAATACCTTGAAAGGATTTCAAAGTCAGTTTCTTTCTTATGTAGGTACATACAGATACAATATATGTACATATAGAGAAAGAAAGGAAGGAGAAAGTCATTGAGAGAACGTTGCATGACAGAGTCGCCGCCCTCGAGTATTTTCATTATCTCTAACGGTCCTCAACCAATATTTTGAGTGGAAATTGTGTCAGTCTCGATTCGTACAATTTTACAAGGGGTAGCATCCATCCAAGTTATTGTTCTTGGACGACTATTTTGGGAGTAAATAGTTTGGGATAAAAGCTTTCAAAAGACATTTTACTTTGGCGTTGATGGAACACACCAACGGCAGGTACAGTTGTGCAAGTCGAGTTCCGTGAAGAAAGTCTTGAGATCAATAAATTTAACATCCACCAGCCAACCACTCTCTCTCTCTCTATGAATGTATGTACATGTAACTGTCTCATATATTTTATACAATTTCTCTATGACATTTTCTACACTCCTACACTTTTCATTTGATACATTTGACATACACAAAAAAAACTTGCTATTTTCTACAATCTACAATCTTGTTTCTTTCTTCAAACTCCATGTCTCAAGAAAACTATGACATGTACACTGTACACTTTCTTTTTTATTTTTGTGAAATATAAACAAGACCAGGAAAAAATGGCCCCGTTAAAAAATAAAATTTATTCTATTTTGCATTTTTTTTCTTCCTTTTTTTTGTACCACAAAAAAAGTACTACGTGAGACCGACAGAGGAAGTTGTGAATATTGAATATTCTTACACGTAAATTACTGCCAGTTGAAAGGTTCAAGATATAAATCCCGGATTCGGGGATCAACTACCCTCATTTTTTTGTATATCCATTTCCATGGGGTCTACATGGACCATGTCTAACCGCAGGTCAAAGAAAATTCATTGGATACGAGTTATATATAAAAAAAAATTTGTACAAGAATAAAGAAATTGATAGAATTCAAACCTTTCCCATCAGAGAATTCAAACTGTAGCCTCTTTTCACTCGTAGATGAAGGGAATGTGGAGGAAATGTAGAAGATTTTGTGTGAGGCCATGCCGACAAAAAAAAGAAAAGGTAAGGAAAATGTGGAGAAAGAGAGAGAAGAAAGTAAAAATGAAGGGGAGAAAAAAGTTCTGGTTGGATGAGAATGAGCTTGGGAAAAAAAAGAGAAAAGAAAAGAAAATAATATTGAATGAAAAGGTCTTGAGAAGAACACGAGTCAAGTCAGTCAAGTGAGCTGGAGGAACATTCCTTCTTCCTATTTCATACTCTTAACTTTGCAAGACAAAACTTTTCTCTCTCTCTCTCTCTCTCTCTCTTTTATATACAGAAAAGGATAGTAAAGCTGAACATTTTGGTCGTTTTCTACCTTTCCTTCTTGTGTTCTCACTCTCCTTCTCATTATTCCTATAATGCACTTTTATTCTTGTCCCTTTCTCCTTTCTCCATGTTCATTCCCATTTGAAGAGAGAAGGAGAGAGAGAGAAGGGAGCCTGTGAAAAAGCAACTCTTTCTCTTTTTCTCTCTCATCTCCAGATCAACTCTATACAGTGAAAGTCTAATCCATAAAATATCCATATAGTATATGATAAATGCACTTTTTTTCTTCTGTTTCACTACCTCCAACCCCACGTATTTATTCCTAGTGGTGGCTCACACTCAAACTCCCTTTCACTTTCCCCATTCCCAATCCCATTCCCTTCACATGGTAAAACGTGGACTTTCCCAATTTCCCTTAACTGTATGTACATATATGTATAGGCATGTGAGTGCTTATACATGGGCACACACTTTCTCTTTCATCCTGTATAACCACCAACCTCACTACGCTTGGATACATTTCCCACGTGCCTTCATGGAAAAAGATAGAGCATTTGAGCACTACACCTTAGCGGCTGACCCAGCCAAACTCACATCTCACATCAAGGCAACAAGCTCATACATAAAATCTACATAACGGAATTACATTTGGTTACCCATGCTGTCTCTCTCCCTCCTTCCTTTCTCCTTTCTCCTTTCACTAAAATGTATATAAAAAAAAGGTCTCTCACCATCTAACTTTCTCTATTCAATACTTTCTCCCTCTTTTTTTCTCTCTCTTCTTTGACTCGTCAATTTCAATTCCCACCTTTCAAGTAGAAGAGGAGAGCATTACAAAAATTAAAATATATTTTACGACTTTTCATTTCTTTCTTCTTTCTTTTTCTACGCATTTATCTTCAATACCTTTTTTTATACACTTGAATGTGTCTCAAGGTGGAAATTTTATTTCAACTTTTTAGCAACACAAAAATTTCATTTATTGGAAAGTGCTCCCGTTTAAAATATTGAGGGAAAAAAATAATCATGACCTATGAACTCAACATTTAATATATTTATAGGTCATTGTCCTTACTAAGCAAGAAAAAAAGGGAAAGAGAATTTTGGCGCATCTTTTCCCATGTTTTGTGCCAAAAGCAAAATTTAGCTTTCAAACCCCTCCAAAAAATTCTTTTTGAAGGTTCAATTAAAGAGGCAAAAAATAGAGAGTCTGTCAAAATGAGTCTACCTCACTTTCACTTTGTGCATGGATGCGCGCAGACAAGGATAAGAGGAGAAAAGTTGCAAGGTGGAGAGAAAATTTTGACGGGGAAAATTGCATGTAGTAAAATAATACAGAATCAAATGCATAATTAGAGTCATTTAAATTGAATTTTTCTCTCTCTCTTTCTCTTCTACTTTCCCTTTTTTTCCCTCCTTCTTTTCCGTCATGCGGGCCTTGCCTTGGCGTCTGTAAAAACCGCCTCCTGACCCAAATTCCATTAAAGTTATCATTAGAAGGGAATGAAAGATGAATAACTTAATTGTAATCGAATGAACCAAGTACTCAAGTGGAAGACATGACGACGAGGAAGAAATCTTTGTGATTCTCCTGAGTAACATTACACTTGAAGATATACCCCACACCCTCCCCATTTCACTCTCTCCCTTTCTAAATTGCTAGCCGCTGTTTCCCCTTCCTAATGACAAAGCATCTTTTCTTGTATGCACACACACTCCCCATTTTCAAATGACACAAAAAGGGTTATAAACACTAGAGAAAGAGAGAGAGTAGCCTCCTTTGTAAAGTATATCCACATGCACATGTTTCATCTCCCCATGTTTTATATGGACAGAAAACCAAGTCATCTTCCAAGAAAAGAAGGAGAGAAAACTAAAAACAAGACTTTTCCCTCCATGTAAAGATTGTAGTGTCAGTGTAAAACTTGTGTAGCCAAAAAAGGAAAGTCATGGAATATGGTGTGGGAGAAAGGGAATGTGGGGGAAAGAAGCACAAGAAATTTTGGGACATGGGAGAAAGAGGAGAAGAATTTTATTAATTTCTTAATACTCGCCATTCGTCATCTGAGCATTCACAAGAGAAAGTAATTTGGGATGGGAGCTGGCTGGTGTGTGTGTAGACGGGAGTGTGTGCATATCTTATATGTGTAATCATTTTATAGTTATAATCGACATGGACTCTTTTTCTTCCTTGATAACAACTCTGTTGTTGACTTGTTCTCTATATTTTTTATACCATCCAAAACTTTTCATGGATGCTATTGGCAATTCATTTCACTTTAGATCCTCCATTCCTCCCCTCATTCTTTTCCCACTCACTACCTAATCCTTACTTTTTACTTTGTTAAAAATAACTCCCACTTTCTCCCAATTTTTTTCATTTCTTGTCTTGCTGTGAAATATATTTTGTACGAAATTTTCCACATGTTTTTTCACATTGTATATGGGTGGCCTTTCTTTTTTTAAATAAGTACAATAATTTAAAGAGAGAGAGAGAAAAAGAAAGCAGAATTTTGTACAGGTTCATCTTTTATTTAAGTAATCTTGTATTATTCAAAGACGTTTTTTTATATATAAGTAATGTACATATGTAGAGATGGATGCTTTCTCCAATTTGGCTTTTCCTTTTATTTCTCTTTTTCGCACTACGACAGTCAAATCTACTAATTTCATTCTTGACTCCCTCTCTCTCTCTCTGTTCGGGACGGGTAGAAACTCGATCCTATCAAGATCATCTATCACGAACTCGATCATTCGCTCTCAGCTCGAGATTTATTTCCTGCAGATCCTTTTATACAAGAGGAGGGGGAGGGATATATGAGTTACACATGTATGTATGTAAAGTCAGTTTTGCTCTAGATTTGGATGTTCATTCATATATATATATATATGGCAAGATGAATAACTTTTCTTATGTTGGGAGATGGGTTAATGTAAGTTAAGCGAGAAATGCATACCTTAGAACCAAGTTATAAAATATTATACTCTCTCTTATAAACTTTCACATTTATACATACCCCAGCCTGTTTCTCATGTAAAGATTTTCAATAAAGTTCCATTCTCTCTAATATTGAAGGAAAAGGACTATGACAGAGAGAGAGAGACAATCATGGATGTGGAATTTGGATGCTCCCATCCTTTTTCTAATGTATATATAATAATGGTGATATGGCAGAGGACAACTCAAAACCTTTAACGTCTCTCTCTCTCTCTCTTGTGAACAAATTGGGGGGGAGGGGGTGAATAGGAAAAGAGACAGAAAGAGAGACCTCAGTTGACTGCCTTTATTGGAGAGAGAGAGAGAGGGGGAGGCAGATGACTTGTCGTTGTCGTTCCTGAAATGCTTCACTGCCTCCAAACACTTAATGCAGGGCAGGAAACACGCCGTATTCTATTACATATTGTATTATATACGCTCTTCCTCCAATCATGACAATAACAGAAAACACAACGAGGAGTTGGAGTTAGAGTTGGAGTTGAGAATATTATTTTCATTCATCCTTTCTCTATACTTTCATCCTCCCAAAATCTAATGATACTCCATCACTATACATGTATATTTTTTCATGTTATTTTTTTATATACAAAAACTATAGTATATTTGTAACCAACGCTACTTTATAAGTCAGGAAACCCCAGCAAAGACAAGTCAACCCAAAAGACATTGCTTTGTCAAGTTTTTTTTTTCCTCGAGGTTATTTTTTATACTCGAATGGAGTCATATAATGTGAGGCATTTTATCTGTCTATTTTTATTTTATTTTTTTGTATTGTAATGTAACCACATTTAAATTATTTTATAAAAACATTTTACTCATATGTCTTTTTATGGTTTATTTGTACCACAGAGCTTTGGTTACAATTTTTTTTGGGTTTGAGTTTGAGTTGCAAAATCTCATCTTTTCAATCCGTTTGTTGTATGAGTCACCGAATTGTAAGAGAAAAAAGTTGTGCCTTTAGCGTACAACTATAGATTTTATGGGGATGCATGGAGATGAAATTGAAAAATTAAATTTTGCTCCAATGATTTGATTGATTTATTTTATGCAATTTTTTCTCCTTTTTTTCTCTACTTTCACCTTCACCTCGCTCTCCTATTTTCCCTTTTTTACATTTTATGTATGGTCTTATAGTCTGGTGTATATTTGTACGCTCTATTCAATTTTTTGGGGAAAATTCTGATGAAGTATTGGATTTTTTTTATAAATGACACATTTTCCAAATATTTCGCGCCATTTATTTGTTTCTCACTTCCCCTTAAAAAGGACTAGAATGGATACAAATAAAAATGGAGGTGAATAAGATTTATTGTGAATATTAACACATGAATGACTAATATTTTTTTATTACTAAATTCCAATTTGATCTCCCCCTTCTTTTCACTTGACTTTCCCTTTCTCCTACTTTTTGGGAATGAAGGTAATTAAAAATAAAAAAGTTTTGTGCTTGATTCCCTTCAGCTATTTAATGATAAACTATTTATAATTTAATTTTGATATTTAGGAAATATAAAATTATATGCGTCTGTGTGACAGACAATGGACCAGAAAAAATATATAAATACAATAGTACATATATGTATGTATATATAATATAAAGTATAATTTATCTATAGAGTTGGAGACCATATAAAATTGGGTCGTCATTTATGGACAATCAGTGCAGCACAGACGGCCAGTCCAATAAAAGAAATAATTGCCTCTGCTCATCTCCAATTCCCAAAGCAACAAAGGGACTAATAAAAATAGAGATTAGAATTTTTGCCTTGTACTATAAATGTACTCCCCCAAAAAATATTGTACACGCACTTTATTTTTATACTGCAATGCAGTGAATTAACATATTATAATGAGTTTGTTATATATTATAATTTCCATCATTACATAAATGATGTAATGTTCCTCCATTTAACTTTTTTTCTTTGTCTCTCCAATTTCTTGATTTCTCCAAATTCATACAAAAAAAAATTATTACTGATTTAAACAATGAGGTCAAGGTCAATTATTTTATGCCACCACATTTTATTAGCAAAAAATATTAGTCTACAATAATAATTATCTCAAAAAAATAATTCATCAAAAGACAAAAATTACGCAAAATATTTTTTATCTGTTGGAACTCTCAATGGTGGTGAAAATGGGTGGTCGATGAATGAATAAGTTATATGAAAAGGATGTTATTATTTTAGTCCATTTAAAATTTATAAGGAGGAAATAATTTAATGACCTCTTTAGCTCCATAAACTAAACAGGAAAATTATGACTGGCTAAAATTCACTCAAGGTACGTGTATCTCTATTATAAGAGAAGACACAACAAGATTACCACACACACAAAGAACAGTAGAAGGAGGTTCATGCTTATATTTAATAATTAAGGAGAGGAGCTTATTTTACAAGGGGAAAGAAACCGTCACAACATTACCGTAAAAGAGTAACCCATAGACTAAGGTAAAGACACTAGCCATTCTCATTTGGAGATGAAAACAAGAGAGAGAAGGAAACTCATGCATATGTATTCATTGGAGTCTAATCGATAAATTAATTCCGTCAACTTATTAAGGGGAATGAGCAAAAGAGAGAGAGAGAGAGATAAGACGAGGCAAGAGCCCAGGCCTTGTTTGCTCGTGGGACGCATCACGTTTTCCACTCAAATAGGTTAATCGAGTGTGACATTTCTAATAATAATGATAATATGAGTCATTCACAAAAGACGAGAATGAAACTGGCCAAGTTTTAGTAACCAAGAGACTTCCTCCATGTCCTCCTCCTCTCTCTCTCTCACTTCATAATGACAACGACGTACTCCAGTCAAAATTACAATGGTTAACTTGTTTCTTCACAGCTCTATAGTCTTGAATTAAATCATCATAGTCAAAATTTAGATTTTTTTAAAAATGAACCCTCTTTTTTACTATTTTTATCTATGCTGGTAAATATACTCTGTCATTTTTTGTCAAGTATTTTTATTTAATATTAATTTATTAGAACCATCAAATTGATGATTTCATCTCAAATTATTTATTCTTTCACTAAACAGCTCACTCATGCTCCATATCTACTAGGGGATCTCTTTTACTCTTAACAAGTAAAAAAAAATCTTTTTCATTCCCTGTCATGTGTTGACTACATACAACTACATGTACATACAAAACCTTATAAACTGTATACTCGTGGACGTACATATTACATTCGTATGGCGGAAGCTCATCAGAAAGGTTGACGGACGCTGAAATGAAGGAGATATGAAAATTTTGGGGAGACACTTGCCAAAGATAAAATAGTGCCGTGCCGGCACAACACAGTTGTGTGTGTGGTGACTGCCTATCAAATTTTATCTGCACACATTTAATCCTTTAAGATATACTTTTGCCCATATAAATATATACAACCCCACATGTACAATTTATATGAGGCAGAGTGAGAGGTACCTAGAGCTGACAACCACTCAAAAGTTCGTGTTGCGTCTTTTCTTCGAACGTATTTTTTTCGATTGCCACTAAGCTGCACTATGTTCGAAACATGTTGTTCGAATAACATTTTGTTCGAATGGATTCTTGTTCGAATTATTTTCTTCGAATAAAAAAAATTAAAATAATCATTGTCATTTTTAATTTGAATTTTTAAAAAATGTAGCGTGAATTGAGTCCGATGA
>JAQIVZ010002702.1:0-18727 GCA_034700945.1 Arrhopalites spinosus | reverse complement strand
GTCTAACCTATCTGAACGGTTGCAATATTCGATTCCACAACAAATTTTCATTTTTGAGAGAACTCGTGGAGTGAGTCATAAATAATATTGAGGTTTTAAAATTAATGAATATTTTGATATGCTAAAATGACTGTCTATACTTCATGCTCAAAAAGCTCTTCATTTATTTGTTTCTCCGTATAAAATACACTCTCTTGATGATAGACAGTGAGCTTATTTATTGTATTCCAGGGAAGAATTGTACAGAGAATAAAAAGAGGAGAAAGTATGTCTAGGTAAATATTTAGTCAGCAATTTTAGTCCAGACATTCATTGAAACGTGAGGGAAAGAGAACAAGCAGGAAAAAATGAATCTCTTGTAAACTCAATTAGAATTTCTAAACTAATAAAATTCACTCTTTTCCTTTTCCGGAGAAATACATTAAAACCATAGAAAAATACGTATAGTAGAATGTAAAGAGATATAATAAAAAATTCAAGAGGAGGAAACTCTTACACCAAATTAGTTTACTCTTTGATGCATTTTTCGTTGTATTTGTACAAGAAAAGAACCGAATAAAAAAAAAGTTGGGTTCCGTGTTATCTTTATACAAAATATCTGTGATTGCTAGGAGTTATAATGAAACTTTTCATTTTTAATGAATAACTATAACATAAGGTCTCCCCTATAATCATCATTATATAGTCCACTCAAATTTCTTTTTCTACAATGATACTCTGCAAATTTTACTGTCTGAAGGAGAGCAAAAACAATTTTAAATTTAGGTTAGAAAAAAAATTGAATATTATTTTTTTCCATTTTAGTCTCTTTACTTGTATTTTTCCAGACATTTTTTTAGTCTGGAGAGACAACCTTCTCATCTCACTAATGGTAATGATACACAAGTCATAAAGTGGAACATATGTAGATAGAAAAAAATGTGGGTTGTCTGATCAATATTTTTTTAATAGAATTTGAGAGTAGTTTATTTTTTTAAAATAAAAAAAAATTTTTTTAAAAAACTTACATCAATGAGGAGGACACTGGGATTTGTGATTAGTTCACACGCTATGGAATTGAATAAAAATGTTTAATTCACATTAATGACAAGGACGCTTGGAATTGTGATCATACTTTTTGATCTATCAGTACATACCTATACTCAGCCTCTTCTTTTCACCTCCACTCAGGCCTCTTTTCATCACATCGCCGATAACTGAAAAAAAGAAGAAAAAAAAATTAGTAGATTATTAACTAAAGTCCAGACTAAAAAAATGGCATCAATTTTTAATTAAATATTGTAGACACAGCTAATTATTATTAATATAAATTCAATTAGCCAACTTTAGGATTGAAATATTTAGACACTGTTTTGAATGAAATTTTGAGACATGTACATAATCTTTAATAAAGAAGGGGTTGACATTTGACAAATTTTTTTTGTGTGTGTATCACAAGACCAAGGTTCGTTAGCCTTTTATTAATAAATTTTAATATGATTCTATATTCGTACACTACATTATTTTTTACAAGAGAGAGAGAGAGAGAGAGAGCTTAAGTTTCCTTGTTATCTAATAAGATATTAAATTGCAGTCAGTGCACTCTCTCTCTCTCTCTTTCTGCGAAAAATAAGAGAGAAGAGTGTATACACAAGTTTTTTAAAAATGGAGTAAAATAAATTGATTATAATAAAATTACGACTCTCATTATATCTCATAGAATACTAATTTGTTCTTTTTTTGATGTGATCTAAATTCAATAATTGAATAATTAAACTCGTCTATACTCGCGAGTACTAATATTAATCCTCTCATATTTCTAATGAAAAGTCTGATAATAATAAAAATTTTGTACATAGTTTTTTATGACAATTTAATTTCATTGACTATCGTCTACATTATCCATTTTATATAATAGGACAATTACAGTTTATTGACTGGCCTCATGCGAGGGCACATGAGTCGAGTCGTCTGTTGAAAGTAATAAGAGATGATTATCAAAGTGCATTGAATGCATTTTAAAGTGAAGAGAGAAGAAACAAAATTAAATGCGTAAAAATTAAGTGTCACTTCATTACACTCATTCTTAGTATTTAATTATTTAACAGAATAAATATTATTTTAGTTCTACCATAGTCTTTATAGGGTCGACTACCCCTCTCAGCCTCTGACCTATCGTCTTTCAGTCACCGGGCCATGTTCATTTCAACAAGGAAAATTTTTTAGATTAAATAACATCCAACCAACACCAGTTTCCTTTCGGGATATTGACACTATGGAAAATCTCTATTCTTGTATGTTGTATGCCTATATCAATAGACTTGCAAAAATATTGTTTGAACAATATTCTTCTTTTAATTTAATTGCAAAATAAATTTTTTAATACTAAATTATGAGTTGAAGAAAAATAAATGAAAAAGGAAATTAATTGGTTTGTGGAGAAGAGAAGGAGAGGAGAATGTTACAATAAAAAGACGGCACTAAATAAATATTAAGTCTTTTGTTATTGAACCAAGTTAAAACATGATGATTGTTTTCCTACAACTTTTTTTTGGTTGAGAATATTGACCCCAAATCAAAATGTTTTTATTTGAGGCCTCTCTGTATAAATTCTAAACAGAGGTAGGGTTTTTTTTTATTATTCTCCTTTTATTTTGAATTACAAAAGTCATTCATCTTTGTCTCTTCCCCTCTGTGATAATATTGACTGTGGAGTGGAGTGACTTATGTTTTGTCACAAAAACTGCATTTTGGCATTTGGACTTCAAATTGTGTTTTTCTTTTACCAATGCAACAATGTTTGTTTTATGGGAGATGCAAGTGGGTCTTTAGACTGCAACAAAAAAGAGTGGAGTGTGCCAGACTGGGGATTTGAAAACACTAATAAATTGTCTGACTTTAGTGTACAAAAGGGAATGAGGGACGGTGTAACGGGGAAAACATATTTGGTGATCCCATACTTCACATTGCATGCAAATCTCCTGCACTTGTGTTGTACAAATGAAAACTAAGATGCATGCCATACACTGCAATTTATTTTATAGCTTGGATTTAGTCCAAGTAGTTGCAACTATTGCTCCACCATTGTACTGTAATCCTGCCGCAATGTGGACAACAGGGGAGGGGAAAAGGGGGGTTAACAGCATGCGGTAGGTCAGTCGTCAAACAATTTTTACCTGGTTAAATAATCCTCTCAAAATAATCTCCTTTTTGTTTTCTTTAAAAAATGAAACAAAATATTTAATCAAATGAGGAAAAAAGAGTTGGAGTGAAAATGAGAGAGCTCTCTCGCTACAAATTTTGTAAAAACTGTTGAAATCAAGTTTAGCCCCCTGAATTCTGTTTTTCAAGTTTTTTTTTGAGAAAAAATATAATAAGAGAAGAAGATTGTAATTTGTGTACATGTACAGAAAATTAACAAGTCTTTTTAACTAAATAGTGCACTGAATTCAATCAATTTGGGAACAAAGGGTCAATGACAATATTTGTCACGTTGCAAAAATCTATAAAGTTGCGTGATCCTTCTTTCTCATTATGAGAATGATGAAGAAGGACAGAGTCACATGATGATAATCATCATAATGATCACCTCTAGCCTTTACAAGATACACCAGATCATTATGAGAGATTTTTTATTAAAAAATCACACATTTTATCTCTATTCATTCACGTTTGTGAAATGATAAAACTCAATGTACAATTATTTTGTGTTGTAAATTACTCAAAAAAAAGCTCAAAAATTGAGTTTATTTTGAGAATTGAAAAATTAAATATTACAACTTTTTACTTTTTTCAAATAAAAAAAATTGACTATAATTTAAATTAAAATAGCAAGAAAATAAATGACAGTCATAATGTCTCTATTGTTGTTTGTTTGTTAAGAGGATGAAGATTGCGCATTTATAAAAAAAAGATGACTAGATCCGGTGATGTGTATAATGTACTAGAATACTCGTTAATAAACCGAGTTACCTCGTTACATAGATTTTTGAAAATTATTTACCATAAAATTCAATTGAATGAACTCAATGACCTCAGACGAAGAGTACCATCTCTCTCTCTCCATGTAATAAAAATACAGAAAAAAATATGCATTCATTCATTCAATTCATAATAATAATAAAAAAAAGAGAACAGACAATAAGAAGATAATGACATAATACTATAAACATTATGTACATTTTAAAAAAAAAAAGTTTGTTAGAATTGAGAGAGAAAATTTAATACATACACTCTACACACTCTACAGTGTACACTTTACTATTGATATGATGCATAACGATTATATTTCAATATAAAAATAATGAGAAAATAATTCATCCGTATTATTACTCTTCTGCCACCTCATTATTATTATAAGAGTTGTTGTCTTCTATTTACTTACATGGTTGAAAAAAGAAGGGGAGGAGGGAACATGTCCTACATATTACGAGAATATTAAACCAGCAAGACTTGAGACAGTTTGACTGGGGTCAATGACTCTACAGTTTACTTTACTTTTGAAAATAAAGTAGTGTGTGTACAAAGAAAAAGAGAGAGAGAGATGTAAAACTCAAGAGGATAACCCAATGAAGTTAACTATATCACTTCTGGTTCATTTCATGCCACAGTCAAGTAAAGTAGTCAGTTACGAGTAGACACACAAAAGTTGTGAGGACGACGGTAACACTAGCCCACAGTCAACTCTCGTGTAAGCTTCCTTTCAACAAGAGAGAGAGAGAGAGAGAGAGAAAGAAAAAAAAGTCATCCTACTTTACTTTTAAAATGTAACAACATGGCAATCACAATTCTTTGTGGTCTTTGTGGTTACAACTTCATGTCCTTTCACATAATATATATATGTTGTATAATACAAAATTAATGTACCAAAGAAAGAAAGAGAGAGAGAGATTATAAATAATTTATTATGAATTACGCATCTTTTTTTTCTTCTTTCAACTCCTCCTCCCTTACAAAATTCACCTCAAGTCCTAAATATCAGTTCATTCACTCAGCCCAATTAAAAATCATCATTTAAAACAATTTTTTTGAGGAACATATGTCCCACTCGACAAATTATTGAATCCAGGACAAGTACCAAAAGGAATTTTTGGGGTTTTTTGTATTATTTTATCATAATTCTGGTTTTGATTTTATTCTACATACAGAGTGGAGAAAAAACGAAAGGAAGTCAATGAGGCTGAATCAATATTTGAATATTTTGTACAGGTCAGAACTACAGTAGTCAGTCGAGTGTCTTTCAAACATATGTCGTATTCGTATCATATGACATGACTTATGAGGGAGAGAAATATAATCTGTAAGAATTTCGAATGGAATAATAAATCAAAGTAAAAAAATTTGATAAATAAATTCATTTTTTACACACAAAAAAATGTCTGTACTTTTGCTCTTGTCTTTTTTTCTTGAGCTTTTTTACGCACTCTTCTTTTTTGTCTAAGATTTATGAGTGGAAGGAATTTAGGAATGTACAGCTAAATTGGCATAAGAGGGGCATGACCAAGTGAACAGATTTCGCATTGTTGCGAAAGTAGTTTTCTTGACATGTGATAAAGCTAGTGAGAAATCACATGATGGGTAAAAACCACATTTAGTTATTATACACATTTCTAGACTACATATTTGTACAAAGTAACAAAAAAAAACGTTTTATAAATTCGCCCTTTTTCTCAATCACCCAGGTACTATTATAGATATTACAAAAAAAATAAATTCTTACGCCTGATATGAGTAATAGAAAATATATGCATTGCATGTAGACTAAAAAATGTAGTGAAAAAATAAACTTACTTGTGTCTTGACATCTTCGCAGATCAAGAATGTCAATAATCTCTTCGACTTTCTCCAACTTTTCTGCTCTTGTGAATTTTCTGTCGGGGAGTCTCAACAGAGACTGGTACTAAAAAAAGAAGAAGACAATCATTAGCAATCACGTACAATCTTTCCTCTTGTTAATTATTTTTATATTCATATTTATTCACACTCATCAATGGAGAGAGAGAGGAAGAAGGAAATAAAAACTGAAATAGTCTCCCCCATTAAACTTTCATAATAAAGAAAAAAAAGAAGAGTCTATTAGTTCAAAAGATGACGTTTAACTGTATTGAGACGTGACAAGTGTACACAAAGAAGAGAGTCAAGTGAGTCTTTGAAAATAAATCTGAACAATTTCCTCACAAATGTACACACTCACACACACAAAGATATTTAACTTCAGTAAACTTCCGGAGTTTCAATTTCAATCAATTTTATGTAAAAAGACAATCAACATTTAAATGTTATAAACAACTAATAAGACTCTTTGTTAATGGTTGGTGATAGTCAAACTTCTTTTTTTTCCAATTTATAGACAGACACTTGATTCACATAAAAGTTTGACACTGTACAGTGTACACATATTAAATATCAAGTGATGTACATATTTGTATTGACTTTTATATATCATACATAATAAAATAAATTACTCGTAGTCTTCAAAATCCTGTTTTGACCCATCAATTTTAACTTCTCATCTCTCATCTCTCTCCTCATCAGGTAATTCCCAGGAGTTTCTTTCCATCAAAGTTTATTTATTTAATAAATAAACTACCTTTACACTTTTTTTTAATTTCCTCTTCTCTCTCTCTCTCTCTCTAGACAATTTTTTTTACCTCTAAGTCTGTCTACCTGTCTGACTCACGTCTTTCATGTCTCATGCGTTTGCTTTCTTTTCACCTCATCGTTTTTTTCTTCTTCTCCCTAATCTCTCAACAGCCTCTCTGTCTCTGTCTGCCTCAATGTCTATTCATACTCAATTTTCTACTACGCACTTGACTCTCTTTTTATCTCTCTTTTTTCTGGTGGTTTTTTGAAAGGAGACTTTCTTTTGAAAAATAAATATACAAGTTGAGAGATTTTGTACAAAAAAAGGATGAGGATGAGACTTACCACTAAAGTTTGTTTTAAGGTGAGATCGGCAAAGAAAACGTCGTGTTGGAGGACGTATCCAATCTTTGTACGACGAAGCCGTTTGCATAAATTTTCTCCATTGAGTCGAATGCTTCCAGATTCCAATCGAAGTCTTCCTGAGATTGAATTCAACAAACTCGTCTTTCCACAACCTACACCACAAAAACAAATTAAATTAAATTCTTTGTTAACTATTATCAAATGTAATTGAGAATCCAACTGGTAGAGAAATGTGACTCTTGTTTATGTCCTATTTTTCAATCTAATTTATAATTAAATAACATAGGCCCTATTATACATTTAGTTTTTAATTACTTCTTCATCCTTTTCTTGAACAGTAAACTATCTTTATATTTTAATAAAAAAAAATTCTCTCATTTCTTTGAGAAAATTTTTGAGGAGATATAAATTCCATATTTTGTCAACACACAATAACACAGAGACAGAATGGTTTTTGTTGGGTACAAAGAGTCACGAACTTGTCATTTCTTATATGCAAATGAAGCAGCTTTCTTACAGGTAGAACAATACAAACTCCTTTATCTATTCTAATTCATATTAAAAATATTCTCTCCACATTTTAGTGAAGAAATGGAATTGAACGATCCAGGGCCTTTGCCAACAAATTAGTGTTTTTTGGACTAAAAGAAAATACTTATGTACGGGCAAAATAAATATTTAGACACCTTTTGAGGTACTTGTGGGGGTTTTTTCATGAGAAGGATTGAGAACATAAAACTGATTCTACAGGAGAATTTGGATACTGAAAACTTATGCCTGAATTCATCAACGCCACCAAAAACAATTGCCCTGTCTCAACTTCCAGCTCAATAGTTTCAAAAATGGGCCTCACCACGACACTTTTTCAAGAAAAGTAATAAGTTCAAGTTTATGAGGAGTAAAACTAAAAGAATTACTGTCAAACAAAGTCTTCTACCCATTCATCACTCCACACTTTTTAATCTTCCTACCTATTCATACTAAAGAAAGTTGAATTATTTTAAAATAGGCTCCTATTTTACCTATAGCCCCAAATTGGAATCCCCCGATCCCCTTAAAAAAATTTCCTGACACTAAAATTGTTATAATGGCCTAAACTACAGAGACACTACAAAGATTTTCATGTTATTTATTTGCCTGTACTAAATTAAGTTTAGTAAATTTTCCATCTAGGGTATTTGTAGTACTCTATGTATGTAGACAGAGTCCGTTGACCTTTGATGACCCCATAGGATGCTGCTCATTGATTATTTACTCTCATTGACATAATATAACATCATTTGTGACTCTGACATAAAGAAATTTGATAGCTAGAATGATTCATCCATATTAAATTATTTAGTGGAGTCTGAGTACACAAAAGAAGAGGAAAAATAATTGTCCCATTCATTTCCTACCTTTTTCCTCTTTTTTCCCCTCAACATTCAAGACACAAAATTCGGATGGTATCAAATTTAATTAAACTTATTATTCCAACTGTAAAGATAGAGACGTAGGGGGACTAATAATAGACATTTTTTTATGTTAAATTACGAATCTAAACCTCTGAAGGTTGAGCTACTACAGGAGGAAAAACCTAAAGAGTGCAAGAGAGTTCTGGCCCTCCATAATTTTATTATTATTATGTAGGCTCCGCTTCAGAAACGACAGCGGACATGAAAAGAAAATGAGTTGGCTTCTCCTTCTCTAGTGCATCCTCCACCAAGTGTAAACAGGTAATAAAAATGTTCCCGAAGAAGCCTATAATGTTGCAATGCAATTACTAAAGGAAAA
Organism: Arrhopalites spinosus; assembly: GCA_034700945.1. Taxonomy (NCBI): domain Eukaryota; kingdom Metazoa; phylum Arthropoda; class Collembola; order Symphypleona; family Arrhopalitidae; genus Arrhopalites; species Arrhopalites spinosus. Next base: position 10,027 of record JAQIVZ010002702.1, on the reverse strand, counting down.
AAAAATCTAATCTTCTAATGTAACTCGTCAAGGGGCTCAAGTCTCGATTTATGTTTTTGTTTTTTGCTACCTTTTTTGTATTATTTTTTTCTCCTCCATTCTACAACACGCGCAAAAAAACTCATGACCCGTTAATAATAATACGTTACTTTTAAAAGTCTTCCCGGACAAAAAAATAACAGGAGAACATTATCTCATTTAGTTTACTATATTTAATTACTTTTGTCTATCCTATAAAAATAGTGGGTTCTCGAAGGTATAAAATTTCAGCAAAACATGTTTGTCTCTTGTTTTTGTTTTGCATTGTACAGTTTCTTTTGAGATAAAAAAAACAAGATAAAGGATGTAGAAAAAAAAACAAATAAAATTAATTTGACTGGCTAGAGAAACAAATACTCACCTGTGGGTCCCATCACGGCGAGGACTTCCCCTGGTTTGACTTCACCAGAGATATCACTGAGAACAAAAGGATTTCCGGGAAGCGGCGTGGTTCGAAGATTTGAGAAAGTGAGATGACAGGAATTTTCAGCATCTTTCAGTTGGTCACACCTGAACACAAAAAAAGAGAAAAACTTTCAAGTATTTTATTTAATTTTTTTATTGATTCACAATTAAATTTAAAATGGGTGGAGAAGAGAGAGAGAGGGGAGGAAAGAGGAAATGGCGTACTTTCTCTTTTGAAATTGAAAAAGAGTCGGAGAATTAAAATAATCCGGTATAATTCCCGTTCCAAGCCCAGCAGACATGTTATTTTTTGTCTGTATGTGTCTTTAATTGAAATGAAACCAAGTTTGTTTCAGGACAAAGACTAATTTAAAACTGAAACCACACCACACCACATGTATGCTCATATCGCTTTCACTTGTTTTTGCTATCAATTTTGTTTATGTGTTTTTATGTGTAAGAAACTAAAAACAAGACTAAAAAAACTTAAAGGTAATATTAAATACTAATATAATTAAATTAAATACGTAATAATTATTATTGGGACAGCCAAATGTTTTTATTTCTCAAGGTAGACTACAGAAATGAACTACTAAAATAAAAATTCAACTAGTCGATGACAACCTCAGAGACAACTGACATTTGAGAGGATGAGACTAAGAGAGAGAGGAAAGATCAAGATAAAAATAATGTCTCACAAAGACCAGCCCATGGCCAATCAAAAAGGAAGTCTAGGAAAAGTACAGTGACACTAGTACAATATAAATAATAAAAAAAATATTGACTTTTACCTATTTTTCTGCATGTAAAACTTCTCCCTCTCTCTCTCTCTCTTTATGTAAAGTTTGGATAATAATAACAAAAAAACGTATAGAGTATCAAATTCATTGTCGGTAATTGCCCTCATGATAGTCTACAGAATCATATTTTAAAAGGTTCCATGTCAGCCATGAACTATCAGCCGGCACTCTGTTTTTAACAACAACCTCAAAATATGGATACTTGATATCTCATAAATTGAAGTAGACATTATTTTTTTTATCCAAATTTAATATCAAATTTTTTTTCTATGTAATATTATTTGTACAAATGTGAATTTGTAATTTAAAATTAATTAATTTTAAGGAGAGTTTATCTTCTGTAACTCTTTTAAGTTGAAATTTATTTTTATTGTGAATTATTTAAATGAAATCAATTACATCACACCCCTCTTGTCTTGTCTTGTCACTCTCTTACACAAGCCAATTAAAAGTTAATATTACAAAATAGAATTTTTCTCAAAATAAATAAGATGGAGAGAGAGAGAGAGAGAGAGAGAGAGAGAGAGGTGAGAAGGATAATAAAAATGCTATTGACCTCAATTCAATTACTTGATATAATATTATAAAAATAAAATAGTTAAGAAAACAGAGAGAGTTTAACAATAATAATAATAAATAGTTAGGCTATAGATTCATTGTGTCATACATGTCGAGCTATAGACAAGTTTCCCATATTTATTATTTTTCTCAAATCCTCCTATATACACCAAACAGTTCAATTGTTGTGAGGTTCTTTTATTTTAACTTGTCTTTCATGTTTCGTTGAGAGTGAGATACATGTATTTATTTTTAACAATGGCCAGGTGTATTATAAGTACAGTTACTTGTGTGTGTATATATATACATATATACATGATTATATTTATTGGAGGAGGGGGGGATTAAATTGTCCTCTAATTAACCTGTAATTAATTAATTAGGTTTAAATATAAATTACTTAATGAGAATGTTCACCCCTGTTCAAATTCTTTCTCTCTCTCTTTCTGTCGTTCATAGTAAACATTCTAAGTTTTCATTATTGTAATTTCAATGAGAGGTCAAAGCACTCTAATGAATGACTTGGTTAAAGTTTATAGTTATGTATAGTACAGGGTCAGGTGCTTCCTTCTTTTTGTTGCACTTTCCCGAACATCAAAAGGATATTTTAAAATTTATTTAATTGTAATTATTTACACTGTCTACGATTCGAGCCCCTACGTACCTCATACACCACACACACTTTCCTTTAAACATCTTTTAATTTACATTTTTAAAAAAAACCATTTAAGCTTTAATTAATTTATGAACATGATAACTACATTAAGTATAGTTAATGCTTGTATTTATGATTTCTCTTTTAATTACAATTACAATCTTCCAACCTTTAGCGATAGTAGTAGTACAAGTACACACACACACAAGTAGTTGTATAGCTCGTTAAATTATTTTTATAGACCCCACAGGGAGACAAATCAGTCCCGCCTGATCCACATATGAAAAGTTATTTTTAAATATTATTAGGCTATTAAATTATTTTAATTATGCTCCCCTAACAAAGTCCGATATATTTTTAATATATATATAGCCAGTTTTTTTAGAACATGGAATTACTAACATATTGACTACTCCAAAGCATACTAACCCCGTCTCTTTCATAACTCACGACTCACGAGTAATATTTGTTCGACACGGGGCCTATTTGTAGACGTGGGTAAGTTTTGCCTCTTGTGTGTGGATTTGAGTATGAAAACTAATGTGAATAATGGTTTTTTTGTGGTGCTCATATTTTTCATGGCAATACAAATACATGATTCTATACACTTGAATTTATCATTAATGATTGTGTCCTGATAGAGATTTTGACTACTCAATCCTTTTTTTTGAGTTCAAGAGCGTTCATCCAAATAATATTCCATTTTTAACTCTCTCTCTCTGCATAGATACAGATACTCTGTTGTGTTGTGTCCCAATGGAAGACACAGACGATTGATAATATGTATATGTACGAGACATTCCATCATTACATCATTCCAACAACATGCACATGATGAACCAAATATTCTGTGAGTGTCAACCATCTCTCTTTTTTGGCTTTTAGAGTTAGTAAATCTGTACTTTTGTATGATCTGGAGATAATAATATTTATTACAATGAATGGTGCATGAGAATTTTGTTTTAGGAAAAAAATCACAAAATATTTCATCACCTTATTGAACACAATTAATATTATTCTAAATATTTCTAATGGTTTTATCAACGCCTACTCTTTTTTTCCTCTCTCCCCCTCTTCCTCCACTTTAGTCTTGTTGAACTTTTCCAAAAATAAAAGAGGAGAGCCTAAACACATATTTTTTGAGTCAATGTCAACTCCTGCCAAATTCTTTCTTTTTCAAGTACAAGAAAAAAAAAGAGAGACTGCACAATATGAGTAGGATGGCCCTATCTCTGGTTTTCTTCAATTTTTATTTATTTACAATAAACCATTTTTGAAATATTTATTGGGCCATTGCTTACACTCTATAGACATGTCTGGCTGTCTCCAGATTAGTCGTAGGCATGACTACCAAAAAGGCTTCTACTCTTCTACATAGTAAAACACTGCCCTCATGACACACACCGAACCGGCTGATGTTGACAGGGAGGGAGAGAGGAGAGATTTATTATATAAAATTAATTATAAATAAGGGAGGAGAATGGCAAATTTATTCTAATAATTCTTTGCCACTACACCAAAACTACACATTATGTACCTACTTTAATTTTAATAACATTTTATTTAATAATGGCAAATATGTATCTAGATCAGGTCAAACTTTGACTTTAACAAAAAGTCTGTGATGACGCACATTGGCAAACATGATGATAGACAAAACGGTGGAGATGGTGAGGGAATGCAATAAAAGGCGGAACCACATTTTGTTGAGGTGTGATGCATCATGCCAATCCTCATCATGGCCACAACCATTTTGTCTTTGACATTGACATTGTCGAATTGAAACCATTTTATTCCTCTTGTCCCAATAAATTTATTCCATTGCATAATCTGTGCTGTGTACTCAGATGAATTTTATAATAAAAAGAAACAAGCTTTACTTTTTGGTTAATGTGATGCGGCATCGCAATGAATTATTATAAAATTAAACCAAGTTAATGACTCTAATGGAATCAGTATAATGTCTACAAAAATATATTGAGCCGATAATGCATTTAGTGTACAAGTCGATTAACTATTATTGGATGCAGAGGCAGAGGCAGGCCAAAAATTTATGTCTTGTGAATCACAAGTTGTGATGTATCCTACAAGACTTACATACAAACATAATTTTAAAATGTATGGCTCCTCAAGATGTTAAAATGAGGAGATGAAATCTCAAGTATTTTCTTGCCTCTTTGAAATATTTAACTGCTCATGTAATTATTTTTATACCAATCTTACAGTTAGCTCGTCTACAATCTTTTTTATATAAAAAAATGTAGTCTGACTTTTGATTGAGTCTCAAGTTGCACGCAAAAAAATTATTTGTGGAGACTCATTAGAGGATTTTAATTAAATTAGTTTGTCATTTTAAAAAAATTATATGCAAAGATACTATCTATTAAACTCAATAACTGAAAAAAACTACTTTTACTTTTTATCCAGAGAATTCTACATAGGCGATTTTGGTATAGATATATTTATACACGTAGACATAAATACAATCTAAATTAATTGTACTCTCGTCATACATGACAATCATTCTTGTATGGAGTGATTTAAATTTTCTTTGTAGTAAAACTCGTGAGTTTTGAATTAAATGCGTAGAGTCATGTTGTGCATAAGCGGACTCTTTTTTTATGAGACCGGCGCCTTTCTATAAGTGGTTTAACAAATAATAATTGTAAGAGTAGTTTTTTTATATTTATTTTTAAAATGGTTGGTGTTGAAAACAGGGCATTGCATCGAATAAATTATCCACTTTTTATAAATTGATTATGTATTTCACTTTGTACATTTCTCCATTTTTTTCTAATCAATGACGCTACCTAAACATGTAACATGTATGTCTTGTATATATCTAATTTTATATAACTCAACAGTTAAAAAAAACACCATGAGACGACTCGACTGGCGCCCCTTCTCGATCATCAACCTCTTTTTGAAGACGCGTACATTTTTTCCGCAGTTATATTTGTAACATTACTATCATTTTTTTAAACTGACTCGGAGTTCGATATAAAAATATCAAAAAAAACCTTCTCAATCTAAAACATGCACCTCTAATATCTGTTCTAATACGTATGTCACACATTCAACTTCTTTTTGTGAACTTGGACCACAAAGTTTTAGAAAAATATTTGTAGACAAGTTTAAATTCTGTAGGATTAACAAGAGAGAGAGAGACGTAGTCTTTTTGAAAATTTAGTAATTTCTTGACAGAGTTGGCGTGAAGCCATTCTCAGTCTTGTTTTTTTTTGAAATAAATATAATCCATCGTTTTCTTCTTTAGCACGAAACGTGCACATAATCCAAAAACTTTTCTGTAGTGTGTAGTGTAAGAAAATGAATGAAAAAATAATTGCGAATTTAATATTCAGTTTGTCTTTCAAGTTTTTCATTGTTTTCTACGTAGAAAAAAAAGTATGGTCGACATCTATAAATAAAGATGCTTAATGAGATTTCCCAAATGGCATATGATTCATAGTGATGCTTAAATTACGTATAAATAACAAAGAGAGAGAGAGAGAGAGATGATGCTTTCTTGTGGGTTCATGGCTAAATTTTATGTTATACCTTAAGACAAGTAAAGAAACCAAGAAAAATATTTCAGTTTCCTTGAAAAATAAAAAACTTTGAGTTCATTCAGTTGTACATTCTATTCTGTCCAAAGTTTGTGTACACAATCTTGGAGTTTTTCAAGAAACAAAATGTTACAATTCTCTCATGTCTATCTACTGTATGTATAGTGTACGACATAGACTCTATGAGCAAGGGAGTTTTACTGTATAATTTATAGGATGCATGTGTGTGTGTCCATGTTTGAATATGACGGTGGTGTAAAATAGTTGAATGAATGAAATGTAGAGATATGTATGTTGGTTAATAATATATAGTTAAAGTATACACACACTTTAGTTAAAAGCATAGGCAAACGCCTCTTCTCATGTCTTCTTCTGCATCCTCTGCCACACTGACACACTGCCTCCCTCCTTATTTCGCATACATCAAAAGACATTTAATCTCAAGATACAGCTATCAAGTCTATGCATGTGTCTAATCCCCCCCCCCATCCACACGTTCTCTCTCTCCATCCCATTACTTGTTTCTCACTTAACCAACTTCTCAGGTTTTTCACTCCAATACTCCCCTCAAACCAGTCTCAGTCTCAGTATTCATTGAATACTATTCAATGTGCAAAAAAAATCATTTAATTCTCCCTTAATTACTCGTTAAACAATTCCCATTAAAATATTCTATGTGACTTATATACGTATTACGTATAAAACTCAAATTATCCATCTTCTTCTCTTTCCACATTGATCTGTAATATTTAAAATGTCGTTAAAAAAAGAATTTATTTTTAACGGTGAATGCTATTATTAAATTTATGTCTTTATTAAAAATTAGAGATAAAGAAAGGACAAGTTGTTCATCTAGTCCTCCTCCTATCAGTATCCAGAAATGAAGAAGAGGTTGCAATTTGCATAATGTAGACTATAACAAACAAATATGTACAATACATAGAATACAGGGAGTTTATTTTAAATAACATTCAAAAAAACTATAAACGTGCAGTAGTAATCATAATAAAAATATTTTGTTATTTTGTTGAAACTTTCAATTCCATTGTTATGTTTATGTTCATGTACATACATACAGTATACAGTATACGTGTATGTTGTATAATAGACAATCTATACATGTGATGGCTGAATAGAGCCATTGTTCATAAAAACTGCATAAGATTCTAGAATTTTACTCTTATTCATGACAGTATACGTATGGGGGGATCAAATGCAAATTATGTCATTGTAAAATGCATTCAATTTTTTTAATCCTCTGTCACTGTCTCTGTACAAAATCCTTCTCCCCCCTCCTCTTCAATGAATAAACTGAGGGGCAGAGTAACTAGTTTTGTGTGTGGTTGTATTATTCTAGATAGAATTTAATACTAAAAAGAAAAAAAAAGATTTTTTTGTATTTAATATTCTGATAGGTTCGTTTGCCTCTCATTTGACTGACGATGAGACTCAGGTGGGGCTTGTAGAGTAGGAGAGACATGGATGTGACACTAACCTGTTGCGCTGATTCTCTACTGACTCTTGAGTCTTACTTTTATAACATCAAAATTCATAATATGTAAGAAGAGGGATTGACAGGACAGAGGACAATCATCCACACGACACTTTTTTTATTTTTTTATAAAAGTGGACAAAAGTTTAACCCAAAAAAAGTAAACGGACAAGTGGGGACTAGTAGGTGAGAGAGTTATGTTTAAGAATTTGTTAAATGTGGGTAAAAAAATGGAGTTTAAAGTGATACAATGTGTGTTTGTTGTTGTTCTTTTTTTCAATAATTGTACTACTCTCATCATGATTTATGACTAAACTCCTTTTTATTATTTCATAGGACATAGGACATACCCACATCCACATCATAATCGTGCAACAAGTTAATGAACTTTGTAGTCGTTTTTTATTACCCTTAATTGTCAATCCTACTTTTTCTTAGATTTAGCCGCTTCTTTATAATACAAGTTACTTGGTACTAATTATTTAAGTTGTTTTTTCTACAAAAAACAAGGTACACGTACACTACTATACGCATACTTACTGTTGTCAGAAAAAAATCAACAATCAAATTAAATAAACTATTGTCCATTTGACCATTTGACATATGACCATGCCCATTATTTCAGTCTTTTGTCTTAAACAAGAATCAAGAATATTCTGAAGACTTGTTCATAATAATAAAAAAGGTTTCAACCTTTAGAAAAAATTTAATTCTTTTTTTGGTATTAAAAAAAATTAATTGTTGTAAAATTGGCAGAGACGAACATTTTAACTAGACAATCGTCTTTTTCTTGCTCTCGTTGTACTCCTATTTTATTGTGTAGTCAATAAAATAACATAAAAAATTAAATGTGTGGACAATAAAGTAATATTTTCTATTTATGAGCAAAAAAATAAATAAAGATATTCTGAATGGCATCCCTACTGAATCTTTTGTTACCTCACAATACAAAAAGAGGTGCAAAAAAACCGATTTGCAAAATCTATAGATTAAAATTTGCAAGGTATATAAAAATGTTAAGAGAGAAATCATACAAAAGAAATTATGTAATAAAGATTTTTTTGTGCAAAAACTAAATTATAACAGACATAAAAAGATGGAGACTTACATAATATATATATAATATAAAATTTAATTGAAAGAAATGCGCAAACCGTTTCAGTTAAATTGATTTTTCTCTGTGACAGGTTGCACGATGCATTTTGATTTATGAGATCATAAAAAAAGAGATCATATTCATCAACTGTCTCGTCCCAAGTTCAAAGTTAATCAATGAAAGAATCACGATTATATTATGTTGTATTATTATCATACATTTTTTTCAGCACAATCATAATGCATGAACCATTTATAATAAATACAGATAGGACCAATCCATTTTCTATTGTACAATAGAATTTTTGAGGTAGTGGACTACTCTTACATAGTATAGTCATAATCATTATTTAGTTTGAGACTAGTCTCATGTATTTTGTAATAACCAACATTAACTAATAAAATTGAACTTGATAGGTCAATTTTTTTTGTCAGTAGTCTACGAATATGCAGCTGAATACTTATTGCAAATGCAAAAAACTTTTCCATGCTTTGTTCCCTCCCTATAAATAATATGGGGCTGTGTTATAAATCAATAAAAATTACTAATAAATTATCCTGTCGGTTTTTTTAAAATGTAACAATGTGGCCTAAAGAATAAAATTAGAACGGCCCGAAAGCCAATTTAAATATTAAATTTAATTTGTAAGAATGAGGTGGTAGTACATGTACAAATTGTGGTTGACCACTTGGTTATTTGTTTAAATTGAAATAAAATATGACTGTGGTTTACCACATTAACCACACAATGGGGAGGAGAGGGGGGTTTATATCTGTATCTGTAGTAAAAAAAAGTCATGTGCAAAATTTTTTTTTGTAGATTTTGCATTCACTGTTGAAAAATTGAGGCCTAGAATAATATTTGCACAAACAAGTTGACACTGCAAGGGGAAAAAACTATTGAGCTTATATAATTGTATATATGAATATTTAAATAAATAATTTTCTAATCCAAATCTATAATGACTATAATGTAGTTTTTCATTATCTAAAAACTTCTCATTAGTAAATACACACCATTACAATTTATAATTGCAAAATTTTACAATGATAAAAATTAACAAAAAAAATAAATTTATTATACAGTCAATTCATCACTGTCTAAGACATTTTTAATGGTTTTTCAAAACTGTCAAAAACGACAAATGAAAAAAAAAGAAACAACAAAAGAATTGACAGCTGCAATTAAATTGATATAACTCAAGAGGTTCTTCAAAGAAATAATTAATTTAATTAATTAAATTACTTTACTCAAAAAAACTTGGACAAAATTGACAACTTACTCGTTTGGGACAACGATCCACATTTTTTTTGGAAAATTCCAAAAAACGCCGAGATGTATAAAATTCAATTTAATTTTTATATAAAATTAAATGAAATATCACACGAAATTGTTCAAATAAACGTCAATACACTG